>JAQZBX010082807.1:0-13472 GCA_029593785.1 Cabassous unicinctus | reverse complement strand
CTCCACCTTGCTACTTGCCCTGGATGAATCCAATGAACTGGAGAGTAGGTGTTTCAGCTCAGTTGAGATTCAGGGCCCAATTGACACATGGACTGCCCAAAAATTTAAGCCTCTTGGAGGTACACTTACCAACTCTAGTACGAATTATAGGTTCAAATAGAAGGGACAGTAGAGACATACATACAGAAAACACAGCTGAATCCAATTCTGTCATACCGGAAAGCATAAATTCCAAAGTAGGGTCCACTGGCAAGGCACCAAACTCCTGAGCTATCTGCCCTGACTATAGTGTCTGGATGTCTCCAGAGCCCTCAGGAGCCCCTCTATCTAGAGTAGTATCTACATTGGCTCTCAATGATATCCTGCTGAGACATGCATAAGCGTTACCTCCTGGATGACCTCCCGACTCACTTTTAAGTCTCTTAGCTATATAAACACATTTGTCTTTACTTTTCCCCCTTTTGGTCAAGGACATTTTCAGGTTGCATTGCTAGTTGGTGCTTGGTAGTAATCCTTCAGTGCCAGGGAAATTCATCCCTGGGAGTCATGTCCCAAGCTGGGGGGAAGTTATTTCATTTATATGCTGAGTTTGGCTTAGAGACAGGCCACATTTGAGCAACAAGGAGGCTCTCAGGAGGTAATTCTTACGCACCCTATAATACTAGGCAAAGTTTCCATTTCAAGAGTAAAGGTTCATAAGCACAGTCATCAACATGAAGGGCCCATCAATGGATAATGCTCCTTCAATAGTCATTGCCCCTGTACTTGGGGGATTCTTGCTTCTTCATTAGAGAATATCGCAGAGCTACCCAGGTTGGAAATTTGATAGTCTTTCAGTTATTGTATGAATCTCCACCTACCGTGACAATCTCTCACGAACACTTGAACACATTTATATGTTTATATGTATGCCTAGGTGAACATCCTCCCATGTATCTCCCATCACTGACACCACACATCAATGATCCTCCCCTGCCACAGTTGTGATCCTTCTGTGATCCAAAAGTTTTTGAAAAATGAAAAAAATAAAATAGCCATATACAATTAATAAGAATATGGAATAATAATATTGTTTTAAAAATAAGAAATAACATTTTAAAAATAAAAAATAAAAATAAAAATAAAAATATAATTGAGATAATAAAAATGATGAAAAAATATTTTAAATTTTTTTTTGACATTTTGACTTCATCACTGTAAGATCTGTTGTCCTGAGTGTATAGTGACTTTTTATTCCATTTATTCCCCCAGTGTCTTACTTTATTCATTTTGTCTTCAAAGAAGTTTTAAGTTACAGAATAGTCATGTATCGAATACAGGGGACTCTCATATACTCAACTCCTTCCCCTTTACTCCTTCCCCTATTAATAACATTTTATATGTGGATGGTGCATTTGTTACTACTGATGTACAAATATTGAAACATAGCTACAAACCATGGTCAAGGTTTGCAGTATGTTTTACATTTTGGACAATACACTTGTATAAATTTTGATGAAATTTAACAAGGCCCATATCCATCATGCAAGATCATGTAAAACATTTCCATCACCCCCAAAATGCCCCCTTTTCCATCTATGCTATTTCTCACTCTCCTTCCCCTTGGGACCCATGGCAACCACCAGCCTTCACTTCTTGAAGGACAAGATTCATAGTTACTTGCAACAACACTGAGGACTTGACATACTGGTCTGTCCCCCTGATTAGGTGCAGCGCATATTCTTGAGAGACTTGCACCCCTCTATTGAGGACTTAGCCGGCCTCCCCAGGATGGGAGTCCAACACATTCCAGCTCATTATGTGGGTCTTCACCCTTGATATTACTCAGTATGAAAAGATGAACACTCACACACTCTGTAGAAGCCTGCCCCAGGTGCACCTTCTCCCAAGTGGCCTCCACATCCAACACCCTAAGCCAATAACCATCCTTACCATACTGACAAAAAAGCATTCCCAACACTGTAGTTTAAATCATTTACCTGCAAATCCCAAGTGTTCACTGGCTCCTTTCCCAAACTTCCCCCTAGTTCAATGGACTAACTTACCCACCCTCCCAACCCTACCACCCTGACAAACCATGCCCTGCCCAACCCAAAACTATCACTGATCCCCTGTCATGCCCCTCCATTGATTTTGCCCATATGAGCATTGGCTCAAAGTCTTCTTCTACCTTTCTGTCTCCTGTAAACCTAAAGTTTAGTATCTGGAGTCTAGCTCTGTGAGTCTGTTCATTTTGCTTAATTCATATCAGTGATGTCATGTAATATTTGTCCTTCAGTGCCTGACTTTCTTCACTCAACATAAGGTCCTCAAGAATCAACCATGTTATCCTGTGTGTTAATACTATATTCCTTCTTCCAGCTGAGTAATATTTCACTGTACGTATATACCGCAATTTCTTTAATTCATGTGTTGAAGGGCATTTGGGTATATTCAAACTTTTGGCAATAGTGAATAATGCCACTATAAACATTGGCATGCATATATCTCTTTATGTCCTTGCTATTAATTCTTCTGAGTATATACCCAGCAATGGAATTGCTGGATCATATGGCAGTTCTATAGTTAGTTTTCTGAGGTACCACCAGACTGCTAGAGAATATCTGCACCATTACACATTCCCACCACCAGTGGATGAGATTTCCCATTCCTCCATATCCTCTCCAACACTTGTAGTCCTCTGCTTTTTCAAAATAGCAGCTAGTTTAATGGGTGTAAAATGATATCTCATTGTTGTTTTGATTTGCATTTCTACAGTTGCTAGTGATGTTGAGCATCTTTTCATGTGTTTTTTAAACAATTTTATTTCTTCTTTGGAGAAGTGTCTATTCAAATCACTTGACCATTTTTCTAAATGGGCTGTTTGTCTTTTTATTTTTGAGCTGTAGGATTTCTTTATATATGACAGATATTAGGTTTCTATCAGATATATGATTACCAAATATTTTCTCGCTTTGAGTGGGGTGCCTTTTCAGTTTCTTGACAAACTCCTTTGAGGTGCAAAAGCTTTTAATTTTGAGGTGGTCCCATTTATATACTTTTTTCTTTCATTACTCATGCTTAGGGTGTAAAGTCCATAAAATCATTTTCTAATACAAGATCCTATATACACTTCCCTACATTATCTTCCCAGGTCTTTATGGTCTTGGATTTTATATTTAGAACTTTGATCCATCTTGAGTTAATTTTCATATGAAGTGTGAGATGGTGTTCCTCTCTCATTCTTTTGGAAATGGATATCCAGTTCTCCAAGCAACATTTGTTGAAGAAGCCATTCCTTTCCACATGAATGGGCAGGGTGACCTTGTAGAATATCCAATGACTGTATATGTGAGGATCTATATCAGAACTCTCAATTTGGTTCCATTTGTCAGTACCATGCAGTTTTGACAAATATAAATTTATATTATGTTTTAAAGTCAGGTAGTGTGATATCTCTGATTTCATTTTTCTTTTTCATTATGTCTTTTGTATTCAGGTCTCTTGCCCTTCCAAACATATTTCATAATTAGTTTTTCCAATTCAGTAAAAAATGCTGTGGTGATTTTGATGGGATTGTGTTAAATCTGTAGATCAGTTTTGGTAGGATAGACATCTTAATGATGTTTAGTCTTCCTATCCATGAACTGGGAATATTTTTCCATTTATTTAATTCTTCTTAGATTAACTGACAGTGTTGTGTAGTTTTCTGTATAGAAGTATTTTACATCTTTAGTCAAATTTATTCTTAGATATTTGATTCTTTTAGTTGTTATTGTAAATAGGATTTCTTGTTGATTTTCTCCTCAGATTGCTCATTATTGTTGTACAAAAATGCTACTGACTTTTGTACATGGATATTATCACCTGCAACTTTACTGATCTCATTTATAAGCTGTAGAAGCTTTGTTGTCGATTTCTCAGGGCTTTCTCTGTACAGGATTATGTCATCTCCAAATAGTGAAATTTTTACTTCTTCCTTTCTAATTTGTATACCTTTCATAAATTTTTCTTGTATAAGTGCTTGAGCAAGTACTTCTAACATAATGTTAAATAGGAGTGGTGAAAATTCACATTACTGTCTTGTTTCCAACTTAGTGGGAAGGCTTCTAAGATATCACCATTGAATATGATATTGCAGGGCGTTTTACATATATACCCTTTATCATGAGGAGGAAGTTTCCACCTATTCCTCTTTTGTAGGGTTTTTATCAGGAAAGGGTGCTTTATTTTATCAAAAGCTCTTTCTGCATATCAAGAGATAATCATGTGGTATTTTTCTTTCCATCATTTTATGTGGTGTATGACATTGATTGATTTTCTTATGTTGATCCATTCTGGCATATTAGGGATGAAACCCAGTTGGTCATAATATATAATTTGTTTGATGTGTTGTTAAATAAGATCAGCAAATATTTTGTAGAGGATTTTAGCATCTAGGTTCATTAGAGTAATTGGTCTATGATTTACTCGTCGCATCTTTGTTTGGCTTTGATGTTAAGGTGATGTTGTCATCATAGAATGAGTTAAGAAATTTTCCCTCCACTTCTATTTTTGTTAAGAGTATAAGCAGGAATGGTGTTAGTTCCTTCTAGAATGTTTTGTTGAATTCACCTGTGAAGCTGTCTGGTCCTGGGCTCTTCTTAGGTGCGAGGTCTTTGATGACTGATTTTATTCAGTTATTTGTGAAGGTCGGTTGTGTTTATCAATTTTCTCTCTTGTCAATGTAGGCTGCTTGTGTGTTTCTAGGAATTTGTCCATTTCCTCTAAATTATCCATCTTATTGCATATAATTTTTCAAAGTGTCCTTTTATGATATGCTTTATTTCTGTGGGGTCAGTGGTGATATCCCTTTCCTCATTTCTTATTTATGTATTTGTGTCTTCTCCCTTTTTTTTTCTTTGTTTGTCTAGCTAAGGGTTTCCCTGAGGGGACTGGGATGGTGATGTCCACTCCACCTCCAAGTGAGAGAGGGCTTATATCCCGTATATGCTGTGGATGGGTTTATCCTGCCTGCAGCTGCAGGTCCTCTCCATTCCCTGGGATGGCTGTTGCCCATCGTCGTCTTCTCGCTAGGCCACTTGGATGAGTCCATTGAGCTGTATAGGGTAGGAGTTGCAGCTCCACCGAGATTCCAGGCACAGCTGGCACATAGGTAGGCCAGAGGCTTCAGTCTCTGGAAGTACACCTAACAACTCCAGCATCACATATAGGTTTGAATAGAAGGGACTGATGGACCATGTGCAGGGAGGACTTATTTGAGTCCAACTCTGTCACTCTTCTTTGACCCTCTCATTAGCAGAGTGTGTTATTTAATTGCCATATATTTATGAATTTTCCTTTTTTCCATCCATTATTGATTTCCAGCTTCATTCTGTTATGAGAAATTGTATTTTGTATAATTTCAATCATTTTAAATTTATTGAGACTTAGCTTGTGATCCAAAATATGATCTATTTTGGTGAAAAATCTATGAGCACTTGAAAAGAATGTAAGGTGTGTTACTTTGGGGTGCAATGATCTATAGATGTCTGTTAGGCCTCATTCATTTATCATATCATTCAGGCTCTGTTTCTTTATCCTATGTGCAGATGATCTATCCAATACCAAGAATGGTGTATTGAAGTCTCTAACTATAATTTTAGAGATATCTATTTCTCCCTTCAGTTATGCCACGGTATGCCTCATGTATCTTGGGGCACTCAGGTTAGGTGAATAAACATTTAGGATAATTATTTCTTCTTGTTGATTGCCTCTTTTATTAATATATAATGACCTTCTTCATCCCTTATAACAATGTTGCATTTTTGCATTTAAAATCTATTTCATCCAATATTAGTATCACTACTCCAGATCTTTTATTGGTTACTATTTGCAAGGAAAATCTTCCAAATTTTCACTTGAAACCTGGTTGTGTCCTTATGTCTGAGGTGGGTCTCTTGTAGACAACATATAGAAGTCTCATATTATTTTATCCATTCTATTAGTCTAAGACTTTTGATTGGGGAGTTCAAGGCATTATCATTCACTATTATTAATGTAAAAGCATTACTTACTTCATTATTTTGTCCTTCAGCTTTCTACTATCATATTGTTCTATTGTCTATCTTTTTATCCTTTAATTTACTCTTCCTAATAATCTTCATTTCTAAATTCTTCTTCAAATCTCTCACCTTTGTTTTTTTGTTTGTTTGTTTGCTTGTTTTTTCCTTTCAAACTTCAACACTCCCTTTAATATCTCTTGTAATCCTAGTCTCTTGGTAACATAGTCTATGAAGGCTTTTTTTGTCTTTGAAGACTTTGAATTCACCCTCTTTTTTGAAGGACAGTTTGCTGGATATAGAATTTTTGGATAGCAGTTTTTTCTCTTTCAGTACCTTAATTATATCATTCCACTTTTTTCTTCTATGATTTCTGATTAGAGGTCAGCACTTAATTTTACTGAGTTTCCCTCGTATGTAATGCTTTACTTTTCTCTTGCTGCTTTCTGAAATTTCTGTCTTTTGTAAGCGTTGGGACATTTTTGGTCATTATTTTCTCAAATATTCTTTCTGCCCATGTTCCAGTCTTTTCTCCTTCTGGTACACTGATAAAGTGTATTTTGTACATTTTGTGTTGTCATTCAACTCTCTGAGACTCTGTTCCATTTTTTCCATCCTGTTCTCTTTCTATTCTCCTGTCTTTTCCAGTTCAGATGTTCTGTCTTTGAAATCACTAATTCTGTCTTCAGTAAATAAATATCTCCTCTTATGTTCCTCTAACTTATTTTTTGGGAAATATAGACTGTAATGAGCTTATGACATTATGGCCAGCAGTGGAAATATCTCAATGGATTATTACAAGGCACAATAAAACCTCTGTGGGTTTGTATTGCAAATATTTGATTCATATTTTCCTCTGACCACAACTCTTCCAGGCCATAAATTGTGGAGGACTCCATGTATTCTGAGGTACTACCACAATCCCAGATATATTGTAAACACAAAATAGATGTGGGGGCCAAGTGAACAAAAGGAAGCATAGATATGCATATCCATGCAAAACAAAGGAAAACAGTGGATACCATTAGTTTAGGCTTTTCAGAATTTTTTCCATAAGGGTTTATAGCAACTAATATAAAGAATATTCAGTGATCATGAGAGCAATTGTCTAAGAGAGAGCAGTGAGAAAAGGGGCAGAAGGGTAGAACACAAGGAAACTGGAGAGAATACTACTTCTCTAGATGAATAGTAAACATTTCAAGCTGGGATTGGTCTGAGATCAATTTTATTTTAAAAAAGAATTTTTTTTTGAAAATTTTTATTTTGAAAAAGAACTTGAACAGAAACATTACCTATTGGAAAAGATAAATATATCCTCTAAACCATAAACAGAAAGATGATGGAACATAATATGTCTGAAGAAATTGGATGATATATGAATATCTCCCAACTTGCCAAAGGAAAAAGAAAAAGAGTCACTGTTGGAAAAAATGGATATAAAACATGACAAGGGAAAAATTAGCATCTTGGTTACTTTAAGAAAAAGTGTATGAGGAAATATATGGATAGCTTGAAAGGCAATAATAAACTGATAATTTTGAGAAACAAAAAAGAGTAAAAACAAGGTGGAAAGAAATGGCTATAATTAGCACTATGAGTCAACATATATTTTTAATTAAAGTTTTATTTGCATAAATCCTTCATTATTCATAGGGAAGAAGAATATGTTTAAAGAATATGGTCATACTCAAATGCACTTTTGGTGAATTAAATCAACCAACCTAAAATAGCAGATACAAGAATTTACAGCCACATTACCATTGGGATAAAGCCTATATTATATAATTTATGAGATGTTTCTAAAAATCACTATTAGTCTGAACATTCTTTTCATTGCTGCCTTCATATCTTTATTCCTGAATGTGTAGATGACTGGATTAAGAAAAGGAGTAAGTACTGCATCAAAGATACCAAAACTTGTCCATCTGTGAAATGGGGTGAGGCCATGTATAGACAAACATGGTCGGACCAAAGAATAAAAGGTCCACTGTGATATGAGCTGACAGAGTGGAGAAAGCCTTGGATGAACCACCTGAGGAATGCTTCCAAACAGTAAACATGATGAAGATGTAGGAGATGAGAAGAATGGAGAAAGAACCAACACAGATAAAGCCACTATTGATAGTGACCATAAACTGCAACCTGTAGGTATCTGTACAGGCCAGTCTGAGGAGTTGGGGAAGGTCACAGTAAAACTTGTCCAGTATATTAGGGCCACAGAAAGGTAAGTTCACAATAAATGCCAGTTGGAATAGTGAGTGACTGATATTTTGCTGATAGTTCCAATCATGATGTGTGCTTGTGAGTTGTGCCTATATCAACCAAGGGCCCAGGTAGCAGCCAGAAACAGCATGCACATCCATGGGCTTATGATGGTCAGGTAGTGCAGAGGCTTACAAATGGCCATATACCTGTCAAAGGCCATAGCTATGAACAACACCATCTCCACACCACCAATGACATGGATGAAGAAGATCTGAGCAATGCAGCCTCCAAAGGAGATGGTTTTGTGCTTTCTGAAAAGGTCATAAATCATCTTGGGTGTAGTGACAGAGCAGGCTCCTATGTCAATGAAGGAGGGACTGGCCAGTAGAAGGTACATGGGGAAATGTAAGTGAGGATCAGTGGTCACAGAAAACACAATGAGGATGTTTCCAATAATGCTTGCCACATAGAGCACAGAGGAGAACACCATGAGGAGAAGTTGAATCTCCCATGTATTGGTGAGTCCGAG
Organism: Cabassous unicinctus; assembly: GCA_029593785.1. Taxonomy (NCBI): domain Eukaryota; kingdom Metazoa; phylum Chordata; class Mammalia; order Cingulata; family Chlamyphoridae; genus Cabassous; species Cabassous unicinctus. The sequence continues at coordinate 4,718 of JAQZBX010082807.1, read as the reverse complement.
AAACACAAACTCAGACACCATAGATTGATTCCCTCTATCCATTGATCCAGCCACACAGACTGCTGCTGGAATTATGAGAACTAAGAAAAAGAGGAAGTAATTTGCATTATTGTGGATGATAATGAAATTAATCATTAATTTTGCAGTATTCATCTTATGAATCATAAGAACCTGGTCATCCATTTCCTCACACTTTATGATGATGATGATGGTGTGGGGGGGTACTGGTGGTGATGATAATGATAATGATATAAGCACAACTCACAAGCACATATCATGATTGGAACTATCAGCAAAATATCTCAGAAAATTAGTCAAGAACTTCTTCACAGGTGCCTACAGGAAGAAATAGAGTATACAAGCAATAAAGTGTATCTACTCACAAAGGGAGAACAGAGAGTAGGTGGAAGCAGATTCATATAATTGCCCCTGAAGGGAAATAAAGCAGCGGTTCATTTCATTTCTAACCTTATTTTACTATCTCAAACACATTTCTTCTCCTTTTATGCTCACTTTCATTCTCTCCTCTCCACACAATTTATACTCTGAGGATATGCTTGAGGGTAAACAACTGTTATTTTTGATGGATCACCATCTGGGGCTGAGAGTTGTCTGAGGCATGAGATGGGACTATACAAAGAAGGAAAAAAAGAGGATCCAGTTTGAAAATAGGGTAAATGAAATTAGGGAATATGAAACATCAGAGCCAAAACAAGATTTATACCAGAAGGGAGAGTATGTAGGATTTATGTTTGATCAGTTTTACTGCTCTTCTGAAACTTCTCATTTCTAAAAAGTTCTATCAAAACTACATGGGGCCAAAATAACCTGCCACAACACTCAAAAAGCTCCCTCTGAAGCCTACTCTTGGCCCTGAAAATCTTTTCTACAAGCCAAAGAAATGTACAAATATTCAGAATTTCATCCTAGTTTCTGGTAAAGATTAGCCTGTATAGACACAAAGAGTGACAAATATCTGAAAACAGCATTTATATGAACATTCACATTATGGTTTTATGGCCAGGTTTATGGCCAGCAATTGGGAGGATTAAATTATTGAGTCTTTCATCATCAGTGCCTCAATGTCAAGCACCAGTTTTCTTTTTCTGCTTAATGGTACCCTGCCACCCTTTTAAAGAATTCCGTGCTTTTGCTTCATTATAACCTAATGTGATATTTCATAACATCATGCTTACAGTATCTGAAATCCATGCAAATATGTTACATTTCCAAGATACAACAAGCTTTTAGTCCACTGTGAAATGAAACGAATGTTAAGCTTCAGTAACATTATAGGAAGGCACCAGAGCTTTCTCCTCAGCCTTGATCACATGCACTAAACTGACCCTCAAAGGGTGTTGCCATTTAAGTTTTAAACATGTTTATGTCTTTGGGGGAAAGGATTTAGAGTTCTATTTCTCTATGTCTAAATACCTACCACAATCAATTCCCAGTAGAAAGTGAACTCTGAAAGCAGCTTTTGAAGTTTTATTCCTTGAGAAGGTGCTGGGATACAGAACAGGTATACTGACATTTTCTTCCTTTGCAGATGCATCTTTAATAATTTGAAGAATCTTCTCACCAGAAGTTTTCCCTAATGGATGGCCTGCTCCACTCTTGCACATCCTTACCCTAAAGCTTAAAGAAGCTCTTATTGTGTCCTGACCTCCGTTCTTGGGCACCACCACTAAACTCAATCTCACCATACTTAACTAATCTAAATGATTTTGCTGTCACCTCCTAAAATTGGCCTCAAGTTGCTCACTTTTTATAGTCTCAGAAATCTGTAAGCCTGGGCTGAAGAAAAGGAACCACTTATATTGCTTATTATGGGAGGGACAGATAGACTAGAAAAGATTTTGTCTCAATAAACTATGATTTAGTTCATAGCTGACACATGCCATCAATTTTCTCAAAGCTGTTGGGATGAAAATGCATGGTAGATGACTGAGGCACTGTAGAAAGGGCTAGAAAAATCTTAGCAAGTGATGGAAAAAATCAAAACTTTTGTGTAGGAAAGCATAAGCACCCACTCCAATCAGACAGCTACTTAAATTTAAGAGATGCTCTAGTCCAGTTTGATCTTCATTCATATGAATAATCTTATATCCAAAAGCATAAATTAAATTTTCCATATTCACACTAGTGACATAACTGAAGACCAGAATCCAGGTCTCTGGATTCCTGATTCAGAAATTACAGATCCTGTAGAAAATAACCTAAAAAAGGAGAACAAAAAAATCAAAATTAAAAATGTGATACAGGAGTCAAGATGGCGTCAATCTAGGTGGATACTCACGATCCAGATCTCCAGGGATGGCCGACTGTGGACATGGTCCTGCCTGAGGGTCTGTGCAGTGGGCACACAGAGTGAGAAGCTTGGATCATCTAGCAGCGGGCAGATCGATGGCGTGGAGTGATCGGTGGAGATTCGTGAGTTCTGAGACTGACTGTGGTGGTCAACACAGACAGCTGAGCCCTGCCCACAAAGAAAATGGCTGGCTGGAGCCGCAGATCCTACATCTGCGAATCCCGCTGCCTGCTGGCATGTGGGAGCATACCTTGAGGAAGGCAGGGCTCTGACAGAAGGTGGAGAGAGGTTTAACTTCTGTGGATTTGGCTGCCTGGACCCCCTCATAGCTTTAGGAAGCATATAAGCCAGCTCTAAACAGTGCCAGGCTGAGGGGAGAGGCAAAACTGCTGAGCAAACTTGTTTTACCCAGCTGCAGGCTGATACTAAGGCTTGGCCCCAGAGGGGGTGGAGTCAGCCAATTTTATCGATCTGCACTGACAAGCATCAAAGCTTCAGCATTCCTGGGGAGGTAAGGAAGTGAGTAGGGCTTGATTAGTTTCCACGACCCTATTTAGGGTCCTCTCGGTGAAAGGGGTGATCTAGCAGAGGACTCCTTTGTGTCCCTTATACCCCCCAGATAAAAAAGAAAAAAAAAAGACAGTCACTTTAAAAAATAAATTCCTGTTCTTAATTTAGTATACTACCAAAAATCTGCCTTAATACCTACAGATACAACCGTGAAGGGTAATTGATAAACGCAAGCAGGCTGAGAAGATCCACAAGTACACAAGAAGGAACCCTTCCTCCTTAGCTTTGTTTGACTACTTCATGGTGTGATTGTTTGGCTTTTATCTGTTTATTTGTTGTCTCTTGCTTTTATTTCCTCTTTCCTCCCCCTTCTTTTTCCTTTCATTTTTTAAAATTAGGTGCTGCTAGCTTGTCTCTTCTTTGCTGTGCTTCTTCCTCAGTGATTTCCCATTCTCTTTCTTTACTGATATTGCATCACAAGCTATCCCTTATCCTTCCCTCATCTCTCTGCCTTCTGCTTTATGTTGTGGTTCTTAGACATCATGCTTTTTCATTAGCCCACAACTTAACGGTGTCAAACTCTATTCTATCTATTTTGTTTTCTTCTTTTTTTATTCATATTATCCTTTTCATTTTAGCCCTTACTTTGCTCTTTCTCTCCAGCCTCATCATTCTAGCCTTCTAAATCATCATATAAATATTCCTTTATTTGGTTTCCCAGCCCATTGTAGGTATTCTACTTTTTTTCCTGTTACTCTACACTGCATACACAAGTTAAATATTCATTTCCCTAAGTCCTATTTGGCCCCTCTACTAACTTTCATTACTATTACTATTATCCTACTTCTGTTCTCACATCTTTTGATTCCTCTGGCACTAATCTTTTCCCTTCAAGGTAACATAGAAAGAAGCAAGGAAACAAAATAAGAAGAAAAAGTGTCAAAGAGAAACATTAACACACACACAGAATCACCAACTAAATAAAACTCTAGAGAAGAGAGAAGCTAATCAACTGAATAAACCCAGCAAGATAAAATGATGACTACAGGGCAACAAAAAATTACAAACCACACTGAGAAACAAGAAGACATGGACCACTCCAATGAACAAACAAAAATTCAGGAATATATGCAGAACATCGAACAACTAATCAAACATTCCCAAACAAATATCATGAACCATCTTAATGAAGTGAAGGAAGAGATTAAGGATATGAAGAAGACACTGAGAGAACATACTGAAGAAATTGTACACATATGCAAAAAGATAACGGATATGATGGTGATCAATGGCACAACCTAACAAATAAAAAAGACGCTGGAATCACATAACAGCAGATTTTAACAGGCAGAAGAAAGAATTAGTGATGTGGAAGACAATACAGCTGAAATCAAACAGATAGTTGAACAGATAGACAAAATTAGAAAATATCCAGCAGGGACTCAGGGATTTAACTGACAACACAAAATGTGCAAACATATGCATCATGGGCACCCCAGAGGGAGAAGAGAAGGGAAAGGGAACAGAAGGAGTGTTGAGGAAATAATGGCTGAAAATTTCCCAACCCTATTGAGAGAGATGGATGTACAGTTCCAGGAAGCAAAGCACACTCCAAACAATACAAATCCCAACAGGCCAACTCCAAGACATATACTTGTCAAAATGTCCAATACTCAAGACAAAGAGAAAATACTCAAGGCAGCAAGAGAAAAGAAAACCATTAAATACAAGGGAAGCACAATAAGATTATGTGCTGATTTCTCATCTGAAACCATGGAGGAAAGAAGACAGTGGTATGACATAGTCAAAGTACTAAAAGAAATAAACTTCCAACCATGAATTCTCTATCCTGCAAAACTGGCTTTCAAAAATGATGGAGAGTTCAAAATAGTCACAG
>JAQZBX010082806.1:0-13473 GCA_029593785.1 Cabassous unicinctus | reverse complement strand
TATCAGGTATATATAGTTTTAGTTGATGGTGGAGCCTTGGCAGGTAGAGAGCACGTAAACAATTCACATTATCTTGTCATGCATTCTTCCAACCTATGGGGACTAAAAGATTCCCATAAATTCATTCCTGTGCTTCTCCTGACAAGACCAGAGGCTGTTGCCTTTGAGCTACCTATGAATCCATTTAATGAGCATACTTCATAGTTCCTCTTAGATTAATGTGCATGATGTCTTCCATCTTTGTTTCCTGGTATGTTGTATTCATACTATTTTATCCATTTGTCTACAGCTATCATATGTAATCAGGTTGTTCTTCATCTTTCACTTCTTCTTGGAAAAAAATCCTTTTTATGTCACCAATAATGGCCAATAAGTCCTTTTCCTCATTATGGCTCTTCTAAAAAAAACAAATTCGATGTCAACATTATGAGGGCTATTATAGGTTGTTTGGGCTAATGAAAATTTATCCATCAAACATGATGTCTCTGAATATGTACTGCTTAAGTAAAATTCACGTATATAGTTTAGGTCCCAAAATTTTGAATTGCCCAGGATAATGTCCTGTGGGTTTTGTTCACCAACAAATGTATTTTAAGTATGGTAAAGAGCTTTCCACAGGTCCCTTCAATAGACACTGGAGCTAAGTATATGAGCTCACCTAGGTAATCATAAAATAAGATCGGTTCCCTTTTCCATGTATTATTTATTGTACTCATTTTGTAAAAAAAAGATTAATAAGCATAAAATAATAAGTCAAGCATACAACAGATATTTTATTTCCATTGTATCTGGGTCCCTTTCTCTACAGATCATCACCTGGGTTAATAATTGCCCATTGACCAGTGGCTCTGTTGTCAAATGAAGTCCTTTGTGTAGATCCAGGAGGTACTATTTCCCACATGTTCTCTATGAAAAGAAGTCTTCTATAAAGGAAATAACTGTAAAATGAAAACCAAAAGACAAAGCAAAATAATAAGTATTCAAAGTCTTTACAAACAAAGTGTTTCTGAATCATTAGATACATCCAATAGATAACTCAAGGGAACCCAGCCTGTACCTTCAGCAAGAAATGAAGGTGAAAATCTCTGTAGGAGAGTAATTTCACTCTTATGGATTTCTATAAAGATAAATGTGATAAGACATTTCTTAGCTCTTACCCTCTGTTTTAGTTTCCTAGGCTGCATTGGCCGTGTTTTATACCATAGTAACACCCTTTAATTTATTTCTTCCAATTTGCAGAGATGAAAAATAGGATGGGGAAAATCTGGAACTAAAAGGTGATTTGGGGTAAAAACTCATATGAATAGAAAAGATAAGAAAATCTAATCATGTTCTAAGAACAAGCATGGTGGATGCAAAGGATAATGCTCTTACAGTCAAAATATGCTCACTTTAGTATATGTTCCCCTTGCAGTATAGAAGCTTGAATCCTTCTTCTTTCAAAAACTATCTAATTTGATTAAATAAAGACTAAATTATCTTCCAATTAAAAACTTATTTTTATTTGCAAAGTATTGACTAAATACTTTGCTAGCACAAAAAAAATTGTGGCAATGTTAGGAAAATCCATGACTTACATCTATTCTGTGGAATATTTCTCTGCATTCTGTAGGTATAGGTTTTAACACCAGAAACTAGTATGCTAAACTGTTAAACAAAACTTGTGATATCTAAGTATTTTTTAATTTATGCCCAAAAGCTGAAATCAGGATAGACTTGTTAAATGTATTCTATCTATGCCTTTTAAATCACTCAGTGGGAGGTTAAAAAGTGATTGGGATTCTGTCTCCTAAATGCTTTGTTAATCATTAATGAAAATGTCACTGTCACCTTGGGTATATAGGCATACCAAAGTCATACCCAAGACAACCACAGAACATAGATGAGTAATGCTTTCAATGGGAAACTGTTTCTTCTGAACACAATAAAGCTTAATCCCAGCCAAAGATCATAAGCTAAAAATCATCAGACCTTTAAGATGATTGTCAGAATTTACCAACCCATGTCTAATTCAAAAGCATGACTAGAGACATACATTTTTATTGTGTAAACATACACATAACATAATTTGCAATTTTAGCAATTTTAAGTGTACCATCCAATGGCATTAATTACATTTACATTGTATTGCTATTGCCAGCACCATCCATAACCAAAATTTTTCAACCCCCAAAGAAAAACCCTACTTTCAAAGTATTCTTGTATATACCTAAGAGTGAAATTGCCATGTTATATGGTTATTCAATGTTTAAATTTTTGAGCAAACATCAAACTGTTTTCCACAGTGACTGCTACATTTTACATGCCTACAAGAAAAGCACAAAGGTTCTGATTTCTACACATCCTCACCAACAATTGTTATTTTGCTTTTCTAAAATAATCATCATTCTAGTGGGTATGAAGTGGTATATTATTGTGGTTTTGATTTTCAATCTTCTAATGGCTTATGAATTTGAGCATCTTATTATGTGCTTATTGGCTTTTTGTATATCTTCTTTGGAGAAATGCCTACTCAATACTTTCTCCAGTTTCCTAATTGGGTCATTTGTCTGTTTTATTTTCAGTTGTAAGAGTTCTTTATATATTCTTTTTCATTATTGGAAATGTATTTAATAAAGTGAAAGACGTTCTATAGGCATAGATTGGAAGACTATCATATATATATAAACCATTGCGAGATATGTAATTACCAAATATTTTCGGATTTTCATGGGTTATCTTTTCAACCTCTTATTAATGTCTCTTAATGCACAAAAGTTTTTTGTTTTGATGATTCCAATTGATCTATTTTTTTCTCTTGTTGCTCATGTTTCTGAGATCATACATAAAAATTTATTGCCAAATACATGGTCCTGCATATTTCCCCCCAAATTTCCTCTAAGTCTTTTATGGATTAGCTCATATACCATTGATCCAATTTGTGTTAATTTTTGTATATGGTATGGGATAAGGATCAAATTTCATTATTTTGTATGTGGTTATGCAGTTGCCCAAATAGCATTTTTTGAAGAAACTATTCTTTCCTCCATTGAATATAGTCAGAGCTAACATATTCAAATGTCCAGTTTTCAACAAAAAAATTGAAGGCATACAAAGAAACAGTAAAAAATGACCATTCAGCAAAATAAAATAAAGTGAAAGAAACCATCATTGAGGAAGACAAGACATTGAACTTGCTACTCAAAGACATAAAGTCAACTCTCCTATGTAAGTTCTATGAGCTAAGAAACCACATGGACAGAGCAATATGGGATTCAGGAAAATGATGTATAATCAAAAAGACAACTTAATAAGAGATATAAATCATTGAATGGAACCATATAGATTTTCTGGAGATGAAATGTACAATAACTGAAATAAAAATTCATTAGAGTATTTCAATAGTAGTTTTGAACAGATAGAAAATATCAGTGATCTTGAATATAGTAAAATTGACAATTTTTAGTATGAGGATGAGAAAGCATAAAGAATGAAGAAAGTGAACAGAGATTAAGAAATCTATGGGAAACTATGAAGCATAGCAACATATATATTATGGAGGTCCAAAAAGGCGAAGAAAGAAAGAAAGGGGAAAAAACAATTATTTATAGATATAATGGCCAAACAACTCCCAAATTTAATGAAAGACACAACAAAAAGTTCAATAATTTCCAAATAGGATAAACTCAAAGAGAACCAAACTAAGGCACATTATAGTCAAGCTGTATAACACAAAAAACAAAGAGAAAATCTTGAAAGCTGACATCAATAAGATAGGAATATTAGAAACTCACAGGTATGTGGAAATGACAGATTGCACTCTTAAATAACTATTGGGTGAAAAAGAAATCACAAGGGTTGATATAAAGTTCATAAATATGAAAGAAAGTGAAAACATAACATATGAAATTTTATGGGACATAGCAGAGGAAGTAAGAGCTCAGCAGGAAATTTATAGCTGTAAATGTTTATATTTGAAAAGAAGAAGGTAAATAAATAACCTAACATTACACTTCAAGAAACCAGGAAAAAAGAGCAAACTAAACCCAAGGTTAGCAGAAGCAGTGTTAAGCCAGACTTGTAATAAGACTAAAAATAGTCTGAGGTGGAAGTTCAGGTTTCTCTTGGGTCTTTTTTAGCATATATTTTACCTTGGAGATGTGCATGGTCTTTAAATTCCCTCCATATACATGGATACTGCAAATAATCTAGTTTCCCAACAAAATTCTCTCTAGCCTTTATATTTGTAGACCCCAGGTTTTCTATTTTACGTCTCAACCATGTAATCTTTTGCCCCATTGACTGCAATTTAATATTTTCTTGCAGTGATTAGCTGCCACGCCTCCCACTTCTTTAGCCAGAGCAAGGTCTGTCATAGGTGAGACAGAGATGAGCAGTTTGGATCAGATTCTCATCACATGCCATCAAGGAGTATGGAATAAACATACCTACACATTCTGTGAATAATGTGAGCTCTATTAAATAGCTTGGGACCCACACTGGGAGTGAAAAACTTACCAGGTAGTAGTTGTGGATAGAGCTAGTAAAAGCACCAAAAGGCTTTCCTACAATTTTTAATTTGCCTTTTCCTTGAATCAACATTAACTTGGTTTTTGTAAACATTTGGCTATTTTCCAGAGTCCTGAGGAATTTGCTTCTTCCAGTTTTCACTTGTTTTTCAATGCTTATGTGAGGGAACTGTATTTTGGAACTTCTTTCTCTGTCATCTTGCTGATGTCAATCCCAGAGACATATTTTTAACTCAATCCTGTAATTGAATCCTCAGAACCATTCATGTGATGTTTCTTGGTATAAAATGGGAATAAGTAAAATATATTGGTGCTATTTTTGCAAAGATTCCAACATGGTTATTTACTAATCCTCTAACGTTTGGGAGAATCAGTCCATCAGCAGATTCCTTCACTCTGTTAAAAATATATTGAAACAATAAGTAACTAACAGTATCAGTACCCTATCTAGACACTAGCCCATATGTTTGCTAGTTTTTCTGAGCTGGCCTGGGGGATGACATGGAAACATTATACCCAGCATTGGTGTGAGTTTCCAGGAAAACAGGGTAGGAAGAAGTCTTTACTCAGGGACAGAAGGAACTCTCTCCTGACTGAATATAGACTTTAAGAAAATAAAAATTAACATTGTTGATTTCAGAAATAAATTCTAATTAAAAAGATATTTATTCAATTATAAATTTTATATCTCTGGAGAAGAAATTTGCTGTATCCATGTCAAGCACTAAATGACTTTAGAAATAGATATTTTAAAAATTAATTTTAACTTTATAGATTGTCAAATATAGAGGTGAGATTTGAATTCTAAAGTAATAGAATTTTTCAATGAAAGTAACTCATTTCCTGAATATATCCAGACAAATAACAGGAACCAAATTTTAACCAAAATTCTCCATATTTTGTGAACATAAATAGAGATAGAAAGCCTAATTTCTATAGAATTAATTTCTCAGTTTGGAATTGTTGGAATTTTGAAATTGGTAATCATTTCATTTAACAAACAGTCTATTTGTGGCAGTGATTGTACACTATCTACAAAGAGGAAGACAATAGTACAGCTCAATCTAAACATTGAGGAACCTTTAATCAACTAGACACAGGACAGTGATTATAACATCTGTGTTTCTTCCAAATTTGAAGCTGTTGAAATTTACTCACAAGCTTACTAAAAACAGTTTTGTACGAGTGCCTGTGACCTATAGGCCAAATATAAATATGGAAGCAATAACATGAAAGTTTGTTTTATAATAATAGTGCATATAATTGACTATAAATTTACATGATGAAAGCATTGTATAGACCCAATGTCTATCAAAGTCCCTGAAAGTTCTCAATATATATTTATTGCAGGAAAGAATGAATGAAATATAGATTACCCTCCATTAAAACGATGAACTTCAGACATCAATAGAAAACTCATTTGTGTCCTCTTCAGAAAGAGAGCTTCTGTTCTTTTCAAAGAATATTCTATTTGTGCATCTAGTAAATATTCATACAGTTGACATCACAGTGTAAAATAATGATAAATTGGTTTCAAATATGAATTCTTTTCAAATATGGAAAGAAGTACATTCACTCTAATCTGGGAGACTAAAGTTATAGAGAAAAAGTTTGGAAGGCTGTCAGTTATACCTGTTTTTCTCATATGTTAACATTCATAATAGTACCTTGATTTTATTGGAGAGTCTCTTTCATTTGTTCCTGTACCTAAGGTGGATCTCTCTCCACAGCCTTATCCTTTCTCTGCTGTTAGGGTAGCATATTACTCTATGTTGGTAACACAGTTGTAGGTTGGAGGGAGGGGGCAAATATTGTTTTTTCTGGTTTAGTCTCAGTCCTAGGTACTGTGTCCTTCAGTCTGGGGTATAGAGAATTCTCAGAGGTCCTGCTTTTACATCATCTGCCTCAGATAAGCCTCATCAATGTTGCAAGAAAGGGGAAGTGGGATACTTCATAAGGACCCAAGATTTAAGGTTCTCAATGGCTTTGTCCAGATGTCCCTTCCCAAGTCTTCAAGTTTAATTCCTTCCCCGTCAATGATGTACTTTAGTAAAGATTTCCCAGCACTGTGAAATCAAACTTTTTGCAACTCTCATTGTTATCAAATGATAATCACATGAAGAGCCTCAGGAAATTGATGTAAACACACTTCTCAGAATTATCTCATCTCAACGGGAGAGAAGGTTGAAGTATTTATACACCAATTCCTGTCAAAATTTCATTGAACATTACAAGGAAGGAGTTAATCTTCTGGAACTTCTGGCCTGTTATAAATGCCAGCAGAGTTGACAGTCTGCACTTTAGAGAACATTTTTGGGCAAAGAGATATGTATAATGGCAGTTGGAAATCAGCATGAAACTAAAACAGAAAAGACCAAGAGATATGGGCAGGACACTGATAGCCACTTGTATCTCCACCCCCCTTTTGTCCTACAAATGAAGAACATTACAAAATCACACCCTTACCTGCCACTTGAAATTCATGGACTCCAATTAGAGCTAAGGCATCAATGCTTCTAGAAATCATTCCTGGGTGTCCTTTCCTCCCTCTTCTACATTCTGCTCTTCAAATGCTTCAATTTCATTGTAAATCACATTCTCTCCCACATAATTCTGCATATTATATGCTGATGTAAAATGGCCTATATCTGTCATTGTAATGTCAACTCAGGATAATTCCTGAGTCCCAAAAACGCCCCTGTATTATAGCTGCTTTTCCCCCTCCCTGCCCCGAAAGCATCCAGTGGCCATTGGCTCCACCTCAATGTTGTAATTTCTTCTATTGCTTGAATCACAATATGTTTACAACAGAATACCAGTAAGTCCACTCTAGTCCATAACTCTTCCCCCAATCCTGAGGAGTCTGGGATGGTGATGTCCACTCCACCTCCAAGTGAGAGGGGGCTTATATCCCATGGATAAGATGGATGGGATTATCCTGCCTGTAGCTTCAGACTCTCTCTATTCCCTGGTATGGCTGTTGTCCATCATCTCCTCACCCGGTGACTTGGGTGAGTCCATTGAGCTGTAGAGTAGGAGTTGCAACTCCACTGAGATTCCTATGGTCCATGTTTAGTGGCAAAGGCCCAGGATGTGTATATCCATTGCAGGTGATGTGCCACACTAATGAAAGATGTTTATGTGGGAGTTTGTGGGTGGTGTGGGAGGTGGGGAACATGGGAATCCCTGTTATTTTTGTGTAACATATATGGTATCTAAGCATCTTTTAAAATATAGAAAAATAAAAAAAAATTTTTTTTCAAAGCTTCAATTTCCCCCTTTCTAATCTCCAAACCTTCTGCCTTCCTTCCCTTCCAGGAGTTAATATGCTTCCTACTTTATGGGAAAATAGAAGCAATCTCAGCATCTCTCTTCACCTCCTGCTTCCTACTCACAATGTTATATATGAACATTTCTCATATTTTCCTCAGATGCATCCCAAAGGAATAGGTGGAAATGTTCCTGTTTAATTATGACCCTTCTATTTATGATCAGAAAACTTACTTCAACATTTTCAACTTTTTAGTTTTCAACATTTACCTTTAAACCAAACTGACACAGTCTTAAAGTCCAGAAGCAGAAAGGGAAACAGCACCTTCAGCTCTATTCTTAGTTGCTCCTCAGTTTTTTGCCAGTGTCTCTCAGTCTGTCCCTCTTCCCCCAAATTCCATTATTTATTGTTTCCTTTTTCAGCATATTCTATTTGCTAATTGGACCTGCTTATTAAATTACCATCTCATTAAATAGAGTAGCTATTCATACAATGACCAGAGATGGACCCAAATTGTCTATTTATCCTGGAAGCCTTACTAAGGTGCTAGCTTCAGAAGAAAAGAAGAGGAGGGAGAGAGTTAATTCATTTGAGTAAAAGGAGGTTTCATTTGTCCAGTTCCTTTCCTGTCTGATTGAGATAAACTACCAGAGTTGTTGCTGTCTCCTTCCTCTCATGTGTAAGTTGATGTCCTTTCAGCTGCCTCTTCTATGGACAGAATTCCAAGTAAACAGACTGAAAAATTATGTACTACCTAAGTGAAGACATGATTCAATGAACCACTAAAGTTTCTTATTCCTTGTTCAAAGAAGTTATTTTCATGTCACGTTTTCTGAAGATGAGCAGTCAGTGTCCATCCTCACTTCTAATCCTCCACTTAGACAATATCAGAGGCTAGACTCAAAATACCAAGGGAGACGGACAGACTGTGAATGATGTGGGCAGTAAAAGAAGAGTAAAATTGTCAAATGTTGAGAATAGAGCTGAGGCCATTTCTTCCCTTTCCTAGTCCTGGCCTTCAGGATGTATTAGTTTGGCTTAAAATTAAAAATTGATAACAAAGAAAAATGATGCTTTGCAAGGTTGCAGCAAGCTTTTCATTACCTCAGAAGCTGAAAAAGTGAGCATAGTAGTGGATCCTGCTTTCCAGTGTTTCTTTCCCTCTCTCCCTGGTTGCTTTATATATGGGTGCTTGGCTGAGTGTGGTTTTTCTCAATGGCTACTCTATAACAGCATGACATAGAGCCCAAAGTTCCCATGATTCTCTGAGGGATAGAGAGAAAGGCTATGTTCCCTGAAATTCATCACGAAAGCCTGTTATCTAGGCAGTTACCCTGTAGGAAGTATATTAGATGACTTTTAAATCACCTAATCTTTGGTAGCTGTGAATCCTGCCATCTAAGTCCCCTCCATCAGTCATTAATAGAAAGGTTTATTCTCAGAGTAATTATACCATTTAGGCAACCCATGTTTTCTAAAAGAAATCTCTTCTCTGAACATTGACATATGCCTTAAACTAGCCATATATCCTGGGCCAGGTTCACCAATGCCACAATGAGCAACAAAACCCTATGATGAAGGTAATAAATTTCCTTACCCAAGTTTCATTCCAAATCATAGCCAGAGACATATCTTTAACTCAAAGTCACCTGCATTTCTAAATCTAGCCTCTAATGATGTTTGTGGATGCCAAGTGGGAGTAAGTAACAAACCTTGGCTGATACTTTGGCAGAGATAACTATAGGTCCAAATACTAATCCCTTGAGGACTTGAGAGATCATTGCATTACCAAATCCTGCACTTTGTGATTGTCTATTTAAACATTTCTGAAGAGTCAATGAAAAAACAAAAATTGCAAAGAAGAGTCTATAAGCAAAAAGATCCTGTGTAATGGAGCCGTGTACCAAGAGCTGAAGATTTCTTTATGATACACTGCTCCCAAGCTTAAAGTGTTTCTAGGGAAACAAACTCAGAAAGAGGGCTTATATTCATAATAGAAGGAATTCTCTCCACACTGCTCATAGATTTTTTGGAACAAAATCGTGGAGGAGTTGTTTTGATAAAACAATGCCTAATCAAGTGTAAAAGATTGACTTATTCAATTTATAGTTCCAAAACTAGAATTTTTTATATGAAAACTTTGTGCTGTTCACATGGTTTTTAATTTAGATTAAATATATTTCTCAGAAAAGTGAAGCTAGGTAGCTAGATTCATTATATTTCCATGGGATTGCAAGAAAGTGAGCAGAATTAAATCCATGAGATAGAGAATTTTAACTAAATTAGCTCATTTTCAGAGTTGCTACAGACTAATGATAAGAAGAAAAATAAATTAAAATTAACAAGATTGGTAATGATATCCAGAAAAATAATTTCAATGTTCTACTTGTTAGATTTTAACTTGGGATTAGTTTCTATAAATGCTTTTATTCCAAGCTCATGGAGTTTATTGGTGGCTGTTGTATATACTGTGAGGGAAAGAAAGCAATAATAGGTCTCATTGTGAAAACTGAAGAATCCAGAATCAGCTAGACTCAGGTCAGTGAAAAATAAATCTTTGTTTCCCCAAATTTCAACCTGATTAGCTTAATTTAGCCAACTTATATTCACTGAAATACTTTTTCTAGTTAGATTGAGACCCATGAAATGAAAATGTCAATAGAAATCTGATCTGCAATGATGCAGTCCAGTCTCTATTAAGAACAACCAAAGTTGCCCTTACAATATTGTGGTTAATATTTATATCTCACCCAGATAGACTGATTCTGTAGATGTCTGCATTTTGAATTTCTTTCCCTTTATCATGATTTTCATGTTCTAAATTGTAGCTAGAATTTGTGAGTTAAGGCTAGGCAAAATGATCAACCACTTAGTCACCATCTACTAGAACTTTGGATAGAGGGAAAAGAACTCAGGAACTGAGTTCTTTTGAAAAACTAATGGCTTTTTTCCTCACCTTTATTGAAGCTGAGAAGCATGTGATGCTGACTTTTGTGTTCAGTAAATTGTAAGGGAAAATATATGATTATGGTTTAGAAGGAGAAAAAGAAGAAAAGAAAAATAAAATATCTTGTATTTCTTTTAAACAACAGTATGCATTTATTCTTTAAAACTCACTTACAAATCATTCAAAAAGAATAACAGATTCTTTGATATATAAAACAGCTCTACCAGTTAACAAGGGATACCTCAGAGTTATGCTAGAAGGAAAATGTTATTCCCTTATGTGACCCTAACATTTTTCTCATCAATAAGACACTCAGAGAGACTTCATGCATCAATTAATTCCATGCGTAGAAGGTAAGTAGGGAAATATACCTAATCTAGGACAGTATACTGCATGTGAGAAAGACTAATTGCACAGAAAATTCATTTATAAAATACAGTGAACTGTTCAGGAGACTTTGTTTCACTTACATATCCACATCCATAGATGAATTTCTGGAAAGAGTGAGCATGAAAAAAAGGTCCTGTGTTCACAAAAACAATATCTAGGGCTGTTGAGTGGCTGATGCTTGATGAATTGGTATATAGTTTCATGGTATTTTTAAGAAAAAAAATATCCATCTGCAGCTCTGTCTCTAGGTGTGCATGTGTACTCATTAGAAAGGAATAAGAGCTCTGTTTTTCATTATCTGTTTGATCACAATGGCAGGCAACCTGCTCATCTCAGTTAACATCTTTATCAACCCAGCCCTGGGGTCTCCAATGTATACCTTTCTGTTATATTTGTCTATTATAGATGATTTATACTCTTCTTCCACAGCACCAAAAATGATCTTTGACTTGATCTCTCAGAAAAACAACATCTCCTACAGTGGCTGCATAACCCACTTCTTTGTTGAGTGTTTCCTTGCTGGCATTGAGATCATTTTGTTAATGGTGATGGCCTTTGACTGCTATGTGACCATCTGTATGCCTTTGCACTGCATGATCATCATGAGCCCACCTGTGTGTAGTTTTCTTGTGGAGATGGCTGGGATTTGGGGGTTCATTCATGGAAGAATCCAGATTTTGTTCATGATCCAATTACCA
Organism: Cabassous unicinctus; assembly: GCA_029593785.1. Taxonomy (NCBI): domain Eukaryota; kingdom Metazoa; phylum Chordata; class Mammalia; order Cingulata; family Chlamyphoridae; genus Cabassous; species Cabassous unicinctus. The sequence goes on along the minus strand of JAQZBX010082806.1, from coordinate 1,659 downwards.
TTCTGTGGCCCCAATACCATTGACCATTTTATGTGTTATTTGCTACCTTTCCTGGAGCAGGTCTGCATGGACACTCACACTCTGAGGTCCCTGATTGCTGCCAAGAGGGGTTCACTGTGTTTACTCATTTTTAGTATGCTAGTGACTTCCTCTGCTCTCATCTTGAGGTCTCTGAGGATTCATAGCTCAGAAGGGCATCGCAAAGCCCTCTCTATCTGTGCCTCTCATGTCACTTTTGTCATCTTATTCTTTGTACTTTGCTCATTCCTATATCTAAGACTTTGACTTCCTTCTCTGCTGACAAAGCTGTCACCGTGGTTTTTATCCTAATAATTCCGATGTTGAATCCCTTAATCTATACCCTCAGAAATGCGGAAGTGAAAAATGTCATGAAGAAACTCTGGGATCAAATTATGAAGAAAGGTGATCAATAAATATTGATTTGAAAATTTAGGAAACGATTCTAGTAATATTTTATAGAAATGTATTCCCCATTTGAATCAATTAAATGTGGGATATTCTTGATGTTGCCTGGATCAATTGTTTAGGAACTCACATATTGTGGGCAGGAATGACATACATTATACACAATTGACATAGTGCTTAGAGTCCATGAAAATTTCAAGGGTTCATGAAATACTTCAATTTATTTAAAAATGAATTATAATTTTAATGTTTTTGATGGAGGAGTCAGTCTATGAAGACAAGTTAATGATATGTCACAGAAGTCATAATGAAGCCCTGATTGAGGATATAAAACACATCAACCAAAACATTGTGAACAGATTTTATATCCAAAAATACAGCTGGAATGGAATTTTATTTTAAAAGAAGAAAACATTTTTCTATGAATTAGTTTAAGAATAATAGGGAAAGAAACTTCAAAAGTACTTTCATCAAAATACACATTTTTCCTTTTACCTGCTGTCTTAGTCAGCCAAAGGGGTGCCAACGTGAAATACCAAAAATGGGTTTGTCTTTATAAAGGGTATTTATTTGGGGTAGAAGTCCACAGTTAGCAGGCCATAAAGCGTAAGTTTCTTCTCTCACCAAAGTCCATTGCCACATGTTGGAGCAAGACAGTTGCCGATGTTTGCCAGGGTTCAGGCTTCTTGGGTTCCTCTCTTCCCAGGGCTGGGTTTCTCTTTGGACTTAGCAACTCTGTTTCCTCCACAAGGTCAGCTGTAAACTAAAAGCTCACTTCTTTTCCCCTGGGGCCTTCTCTCTAACATCAAAACTCCAACATCAAAACTGCTTCTCAAAAACTGCTTCCTCTGTCTTTTGCTTTGCCTTTTATGCTCGATTCCCCACCCACCAAGGGGTGGGGCTCAACTCCCTACTGACGTGGCCCAGTCAACACCCTAATCATAACTTAATCATGCCCAGATTAACAGATCAGTTTACAAGCATGATCCAATTATAATTTTGGAATTCATAATTACATCAAACTGCCCAACTGCAACACCTGCCTAAGTTTGAGAAACTTTTAAATGTTCTTTTACCATTACAGTAAAATATTTTTCCAAGTTGTAATACCAATAAGAGAGCATTTGCATGCAAAGGTACTTTTTAAAAATTTTATCACCACCATTCTCTGGAGTATACAGCTGTCTGCAAAAAGATTGGAAGCAAATTAGGCTGGAGAAAAAGAGATACAGC
>JAQZBX010082805.1:0-13485 GCA_029593785.1 Cabassous unicinctus | reverse complement strand
GGGGGATGAAAAAAAAAAGAAAGAATAATGATAGAATAGGGAAAATTGGGGTAAATATAATAGACTATTTTCTTCAAGGGTGTCATTCATGATTAATGTAAAATTTGTAAACAATCTGATGTCCTCAATGTATGTAGAGGAATTCCTTGAGATAATTATATTTTTTAAATGAGAGGGTAAATGAATTTAAAAAGAAATAAGACTTCAATACTTCACTTGAAATGGCAGTACATCAATAACAGTATGCTTTGATAAGTCACATTTATTACAATACCTAAACAAAAAATGAGAAGTCCACAAAACTCAATCATAAATAAAACAAGATGGAATCCAACACGTAGGGCCAAAAAGAGAACAAGAAACAGAGGAAGCAACAGAAAATTATTATAAATTGAAAAAGATATGAAGAATTGAGGGATATTCCACACTCGCGCAGCGGAGCCCCTCTCTAGTCTTTAAATGTCAGTGCCCTCAGCAAGAATCCACTGATTTATTGCAATCCCAAAGTATCAGCAGTTGTATCTCAGAGGAAAAAACAAGCTGATTCTAAACTTCATGTGGAAATTCAAACAACAAAAAGTAAATAAGATACTCTTAGAAGTTGAAGAGTTTATACTATCAAGAACTATTGAAAACTATTAAAAATTAAGAACTTATGTTTAGCAAAGGACACAATTAAGAGAGTGAAAACGTAACTCAGAGAGGGGAAAGAGATTTGCACAATACATGTAACTGAGAAAGGACTTGCATCCAGAGTGCATGAAGAACTCTTACTACTCGACGATAATAAGACAAACAGCTCAATAGAAAAACAGCATTTTCCAAAAAGAGGATATCAAAATGGCCAATGAACATATGATAAGATGCTCATTTCATTAGACGTCTGGGAAAAGCAAATTAAAATCACAGCCTGACACCACTACATTCCCACCAGAAGGCTAAAATGTGTCACCTTTTAATAGCATAATATTTAAATAACCTAAGGTTTCAACTGTGGGGAGAAGGAATGAAACTATGGCAAGGGTAGAAATATTTCATGGCTATTAAAATCATGCTTATTTAATAGGAGAAAGACTGGAAGGAAATACACCAATATGTTAAGAATGATCATCTCCTGATGGTGGGATTAGAGACAATTTACTTTCCTTTATATTTTTCCATACACTTCAAGTTTCCTCACTTACGTAAGACTATTTTTATTTTCAAAAATTTTATGTGTGCTGCTATCTGTAAGAGAATGACAATTTTATCACACACATTTTCTAACTTATAAAGTTATATCTGGTTTTTCTTTTTACGCCACTAGCCAATTTGTGTATCTCTGCAGGATAGTCATTGGCACAGAAATTACTTTTCAAAGTAGAGTTTAAAATGCATTTTGAGATACTCTGAATGAATTCTGGAAGGAGAAATTGCCTCTCATTTAAAATAAACAAACAATTTCTGTGTTGTAATTCTGAATAATAAAAATCTCATCACAGAAATGAGAGGAAACCTGCCTGAATCATCTAGCTCATAGAATATGAATGATGACAAATATCACAATAGACAGCAGAATTAGATGATCAATATTGTGCACACAGCTATGGTTTTACTCTAAAAATTTTATCAGCAATAAATATCTGTCTTGTCTCCTTACAGCAAACAAAGGAGAAAGGTAATAATATAAAAACTAGAATTTGAAACATTCAGACTCATTCATTATCGTCTTCATTGCTAGATGAGAAGATGAATGGAATAATTTTATGGTACAAAAATAAAACCTGTGCACTTGAACTATAGGTTTTTCACATACTTGACTTCCATCAATCTCCTATGAGATACTCAGGGCAGTGAGCAGTCACTGCATTTAACAGATGAGAGACCCAGAGCCCCCAAAAGATGAAGAGGCTTTACCCAAATCCTCCCGACTGCCCAGCTGCAGGGCCTGGTCTAAGCTGGGAAATCTTTATTTCTTAATTCGATGGCTCTTCTAGTTACTCAGGGGGCCTCTCGCCGTGCTCCTAGCTAACTGGGAGGCTGAAGGCTGGGGGAGCTCACAGCAAACCACCCCATCACACACGGACCTAAGTTCTGACCACACTGGCGGAGGGAGAGGTGGCTCGCTCCCACCGCCCCCGAGGGGAAGCTTCCTATGTGGAGCCATGGCGAGATGCCCTGCTTCTGACAGTAGTTGGAAAGGAAAGGAGGCTAGAGGAGGTGAAAGACACAGAGACCACGGGGATGAGAATTGCCCCATTGCACTGGGTGAAATCTCTCTGGGTGAAGTGTTGGAAACGAAGGCACACATCTGGCTCAGTGCTTCTCCAGCGTGAGCTGACCCAGGGCGCCTGCAGGCCTTCAGAGAGGAGGGCAGCTCAGCGGTGCCCTGGGAGGAGACCGGGCCCCTTCCCTGCTCGCTCCTCTCCCTGGGGGTGAGAAACCAGCAGGGACATCCCTGGCTCCTGACGGAAGGAGGCAGCGGTTGCCTCTCACACATCCGTCAAGCAATGCGGAGGGTACGCAGACAGCATCTGTGCAACCTGCAAACTCAGAACCAGCAGGCTTCACAGCTCTCACGGCGTAATTTTAAAGAAGTCTTGCTCACGTGAAAAAGATGTACAGACATGTCCAAAGAGCGAAGAACACTGTGGAGTGTATAGCTCACCTCTGCTCTTCTCAAGAGCACCTTCTCCTCTGAAGGACGCCCTCCTCCCGTCTCCAGATAACTGGACAAGCAACCTTGGGGTCTGAAGAAGTGCGGAACTTCAGTAGAACAGAGAGTGGAGGGAGAAGGAAGGTAGAGGGGAGAGTTCAGCTTCTCCCATTAAGAAAATCACTGGCAAGATTCATTTGTGCAGAACTTGCGGAGAAGATGGCAGAGTGGGAAGCTCCAGGACTCAGTCCTTCCACCAGAGCAGCTATGAAACAGGCAGGGACGTCTCACACAGCTGTTTGGAAACTCCAGAGGCCGGAAGAACACCACACAGCACCCAGGGTGCTCTTCTTAGAGGCAGATAAACTCCGGTAAAGAAGAGAACATTGCTCTCTGCACGGTGTCCAGCCCCCGCCCGGCTGTCCTGCAGACCCTGTGGAGCTGAGCCCAGGGCTGGCCGGACAGGGCAGCCTGCTGTGGACCCGGCAACACGTGCAGGATGGGGCTGCCTCCTCCAGGGCACTGTGCAAGAAGGGCAGCTGCCTGCTTCCCTCTTGCTCACGGACCGTTAGAGGTGCAAGGAATGGAGGGGGTTAAGAAGTTAAGTGACTGGCCCAGGAATGCTGAGGCCAGCCCTAGACCTCTGCTTGAGGATCCTTCCTCTGCAGAGCTCGCCAGCGTGTGGAGCTGCCCCACACCGCCCCCTGCCTAGCCACGGCCTTTACCTGTGTCTTCTGGTGTGTCCTGGGGGACCTGTCCTGTGGGAGTTCCCCGTGGCCAGCCTGGAGTTTGCCCAGTGCCAGTGCTGAAGATGGCAAGACTTTCCAGGCACATCTACCCTCTTGCCACCGGACACATAGCCGCATTCACGGCAGAGCTCACAGGCCAGTCACGATGAACTAATTTCCAAGCTGTTCCAAGGACGGCAAGGATGAGCCGATGTGGGCCGTGGGCCCGTGGAAGAGCGAGCGCTGCTAACAGGATCGCACGCAGTCGCAGACATCTCCTGTGAAAACTGCAAACCCATCTGGGCTGGAAATATGAACACGCTGGAAGTGTAGAGAAGGCACATGCACCACTGAGCTGGCACGCACGATCAAGGACGATGGCGGGGACTGGTCGGAGAGCGTCCTCCCAACCCAGGGGCCCCACGGGCGCCGTCCAGCTCAACACCCTACCCAGGCCTGAGGGAGTGACTGTTCTAGGTTGCAGAAAGCTGCCAAAATCGATAGACCAGAAATGGGCTGGCTTTTACCATGGGGATTTATTAGGCTAAAAGCCATGAAAGTGTCCGTATCAAGGCATCATCAGGTGATGCACGTGGAGGCATCTGCGGATCCCTCCCTTCTCTCTGGGTTTCGTGGCTTCAGCTCCATCCTCTCTCCCAGGCCTGTTGCTTTCAGCTCCTCGCTCCCACGGCTTTCTCTGCCTTCTCCTGTGGCTTTTTCTCTGTCTCTCTCCTTAGTCATCCTGTTTATAATGGCTGCCAGTAAGAGGGTTAAGACCCACCCCGGGTCACGCCCAAATGCCCTAATTTGGATTAGGGACGTGACCTAATACAAAGAAGGTCCCACCACAGTAGACTTCCACAGGACTGGATTAGCCCTAAGGACAGGGTTTTCTGGGTTCCATAAAAGCCTCAAACTGCCACCGTGACTGAGCACGTGGTTCCAGCCATTTGGTGGCCTTGCCATCTGGGGCATCTTCCCACCCCGACGCCATCTTTCTGGTGACGGGCCTCTAAATCGCTGCCCCCTGTCTCTTTGCCTTCTGTCTGTTTGTGAGTCGATCCTGGCTTCTCTCTGTTCTAGAGCTGGCTGAAAACAAAACAGCAAAAGGAACAGATGCCTGGCCGCCTGGCCATAGCCACCTTGACGAGAGCCCCAGGGCCCCTGCAGGAGCTGCCTGGTGGCCTCTTAGCAGGAGAGCAGTGGCATGGGGGGGTGAGACCGTGGGGAACCCTGAGGGTCCTAGGGGTGGGGCAGTAGGGGTGGGAGTTGGGAAGAAGGGACACAATTGTGCTGCTCCAGGAGACCTGGTAACCTGGGCTTGAAATAATCAAAAGGACAAAGAGAAAAAAAAAACCCTCATGCCTGCATTCTCTCTGCTCACAAGCTTCTGTTCCTGCCGCCAACCGTGCCAGGCTAGCAAATGAGCACAAGAAGAGGCACTCATTTTAGCTGGCAGGGCAAGGGCCTGGCTCTCCTGGGCCCAGTGGGGGGAGTCCTGGGAGCATCCAATGGCGTGGGAGCGCCCAGATGGGGTTCGAGGACTCTGTGTCACCGTGCCTCTCCAGCCACTGTGGGCAAGGAGAAAGGGGACTGCCAGTGGCAAGGGGTGCAACAGCCAAATATCCCAAGGGCTTTGACAAGGAATAAGTGCAATCAATAACTGAGGAGTGCAGGGAACAATGGCGGCTGCACTTTGGGAGCCCCTCATCAAATGGCTCACCTATTGGGCCAGAAGGGAGAACCAGTTAGCGACTCTGACCGCCTGACCTTTTCTCTGACTCTCAGTACTCGCAGTTTAGGAAGGAAGGCAGGGAGTGGTGGACCGTGTCCAGAGGAGTTTAGATTTCACAGGTCAGGTGCAGCTTTCCTCAGGTGGCTTCAATGGGGTCAGCAGTTTGTTGCACATAGAGTTTTGGGTGTTTTTCTCCAGTCCTATCATTGTAGATTGTGGAAAACAAAGGCTTTGAACTTAGTGATAAACTGGCAGCTGGATTCTTCATGGCCCCAGTTGTTTTCCTTGAACTTGAATATGATGCATGGAAAGAAACCCCCTGTCAGTGTGGTGCAGCAGTGGGGAGAGGTTAGGTATGGTGTCAGACTCCCAGGTGCAAGTCCACCTTTGCCCCCCACCTCCCTGTCCAAAATGCACGCTATAAGGGGAGTGGAGAACAGACCCCTGTGTGTTTTGTGAGGGAGGGCAGAGTCTGTCACGTTTAATTAACACCGTGAATTCCGTTCTATAGCAATTCAGCCAGTACAAGGTGCATGGCACGAAGCTCTTTTAACTGAGTTGATTTCATTTCGTAGACTGAAAATGCTATTATTGTTAAGATGTGTGTGTTTTCTCAGTATCTCATTCTCTATATATGCCAATCCTATAAGAAAATTCACCTTAAAAGGCACGGAAGAATGAGTTCATGGTGACTAGAATCTGTAAAATTGATTAACCAAGATTAAAAGCGGCCAACCCAGGTTATTTTCAGAACTGCATCTGCAGCAGAACCAGTTTTGCACAGGGAGTGAGTCGATGGTGGAAATGCACTGCTGAGCCCCTGTGTGCTGAGAGGGGCCTGGTCCTGCGGTGAGGAGAGGATGGACAGAAAGCAGGATGTTCCAGGGCGGCAGGAGAGGGCGGCCGGGAGGCGGAGGGGGCCTGACCAGGCCCCTGCAGGCTTTCAGCCGCCCTGGGGGCGTGAGTAGGCTGCTCCCCCTCTACTGAAAGGCGGACTGAGGGTCAGACGCAGCATGTCATTTCTGCCCCCACAGGGACATTTTGCTGAGTCCCCAAGATCTCAACAAAAACATTTTCGGCTTTCACCGTCCCAAGCTGGCTTGCCAGCACGGAAATCATGTTTCCCCCTCCAATTCCCTTCCTGAAGGAAACGAAGAAAACGGCCATCCTTAATGGATTCCGAGGAAGCCCTTTGTTCAGGGAAAGCCCTGCCAAGGATGCTCCTCTCCACACAAAGGCAATGGGGCTTAAACCTGGGTGGCTGTTTTGTTTTGGGTTTGTTGTTTTTTTTTTTAGATTTAAAACTATTTTTTATTTTTTTTTAAAGATATTTAGATTACATAAATGTTACATAAAAAATATAGTGAAATGTGGTGACATGGAGATCAGACATAAGATGCCCTAGAAATTTCAAGGCACAGAGGACACCAGCGTGCCGCTGTCCCTCCCTGGGAGGGGGCCTCCGGCTGCTGCGGGGTCAGCGCAGACCCGCTCAGGCCCTGGTTCAATTTGATTCCAACAAATTGAAATCTTGTTTTTAATTGTGTGTGTGAAGCCGGCTAGTAAGATAGGGAATCAATAGACAGATCTGGAACCCAGCAAGAAGTCCACGTGGACATCCATACCCCCAAGACGGCTGCTGGAAGAGCCTCGTGAGATTTCTGTCATTTAGAATGAGATTCCCGGAGATTCCCAGGAGAAGCCCCGGATATTCTCCAGGGATATTACCACTGGGCCCTCCTGGGTATTGGTGGGTGGGGTAATCAATTAAAACAGCAAACACCTGGGACTCCTGCCATGCCATTAGCAAAGGGGTGGAATAATTAATGGTTTAAAAGCAGGCGCAAAGGTCAAATCTTTCTCCTTCCCCTGCTGCCTTGTCCCTCTTGGCCTCTGCGCCCTGCTCTCGCCATGGTCCCCCTGCGCGGGTCAACACGCAAGTAGAACCTGGGCATTTATAATCTATAGTGGGAAACTGCAGTCTATAAACCAGCCCTCTCTACCACTCTTCAGCCCCTTACCCTCTATCAGGGAGCCGTGATCTGTTATTTCCTCCCATTTCTCTTCTTTCCCCACCTTAATAAATTACCAGCCTAACTAACCCAACGTGCTCTGAAATTCATTTCTGCAGCATAAGTCAAGAAGCTAGACCAAAGCCGGTAACATGTGGATTCAAAAAAAGCACTTTGGATTGTGTTTCCTGTTTTCCTTTTTACTGGGGACACTATAACTGAAGTCTACACCTCAGACGCATACGTGTTTTCTTCTCTTTCTCTCTGGTTGTTGTTGTTTCTGAGTGGACCAGCAGCACAAACCATGGGGATTTTGTTTTCCTGAGGATGAAGCTGTTGCTGATTTGCTCCTTTTTCTCTCTTTGTGTGCTCAAGTTTTGCAAACTTGAATATCTGTGCTTCTGAGATGTGAGGTACAGTCAGGTACCGCTGCACTCCACTTGCTTTAGAAGACACAACGGGTTAAACACTAACTGGTTTGGGTTGAAAGAACATTAAAAAAATAATAACATACCTTGCAGGTAAACAGCTTTTTTTTAAAGGTAAGATTGCCTCAGGTTCAGGGAGAGGCTAGGAAATAGCCTACATATTTTATAAGAATCTGCCTCAAATTGGAAAGCATGCTAATAGTCTAGGTAGAGCAAAGAGATGTTTCATTTTTAAAGTTAAAAATACAGTCATGAAATCTACCATGAGTGAAAGGGAAAAGCAAGAAGAAACAAGCTCTTCTTGTGTTAGCACGTTCTGCCTGCCTGCATCTTCCCATATAACATTTTGGTGGAAGTGGGAGTCAGTTTCCTTTTTCCAACCAGCAGAGTATCTTCCAACACGGAATCTGTCTATTCATGCTTCTGTTTACAAATTGTATTTTTCGAGTTTGGGTTTTTTGTTATTTTTTGAGTTTGTTTTTCGGCATTTTTCAGGTTACTCTGCTTCAATAACAAAGGCAGTTTTTTTTCAAATAATTTGTCTTCACCTTTTCTTGCATTTTTACATAGTGATTCAGCATTAGAGAAAAGTGCATTGTTTCTATCATATTTCCAAAATGTGTTGGTACTCATTTTAGAAAATAAAATTTTAAAATATTTAAAAAAGCTAAAATGAAAGATTCCCAGGAGGGTTTCAAGAGCAGATCGGAGCTGGCAGAACGGAGAATCAGTAAACTCGAAGACAAGACAATTGAAACGAAGCACGCTGAGGAGCAGAAAGAGAAAAGAATTATAAAAAGCAAAAGTAGCCCAATACCCATCTGGGACACCATCAAGTGTACCAGTATACACATTTTGGGAACCCCAAGAAGGAGAAGAAAGAGAGAAAGGGGGCAGAAAAGATATTCAAAGAAATAATGACAGATAACTTCCCAAATTTAGCAAAATACACGAATATCCACATCCAATAAGCCCAAAGAACACCAAACAAGATAAACGTGAATAAAAATACATCCCATCATATATTATCACACTACTGATTACAAAGGGCAAGGAGAGAGTTCAGAAAGCTGCAAGGGAAAAGCAACATGCTTTATACAAGGGAGTCCCCAAAAGATGGAGTGCTGATTTCTCATCAGAAACCACGAAGGCAAGTAGGCAGTGGGTTGAAATACCTAAAGTCTGAAAAAAAAACAGCAACTGCCAACCAGGAATTTTATATCCAGCGGGACTTTCTTTCAAACGTGAGTGACAGATTAAGACATTTTCAGATAAACAAAAGCTGCCACTAAACCAAAGGGAGTTCTTCAGACAGCAGTTCAAAGAGGCATAAAGAAATAGAGATCCGTGGTAAAAGTAAACATTTGGGTAATTATACATGCCATTGTTATTGTATTGTATTTTTTAGCATGTAACTCCACTTCTTACTTCCTGCACGTTAAAATACAAATGCATAAAAAGCAATGATGTGAATATTCTCTCTGTCCTGATTTTGTGATCATCAGGGTAGCCTGAACATTCGCTATATTAGAAACCATGCATGTGTCCCCAGGCCTAGATTTTCTCCCTAGGTCTGGTTTTTGGAATGCTGGTGATAAACCAAGCCTGATTTATTATATAACCATCCTCTGTGGGAAAAGACTGTAACTTTGGGTATCTTTGGTTGACCTTGGGAGATGTGGCAGGGGGACGGATGTGGCTCGGGTGGTTGGGCATCCGTCTCCTGTATGGAGGGACCTGGGTTCAATCCCTGGGACCTTCCAATGGAAATAAAGGAAAGAAAAATATAGGAGGCATGTGGGCCACCAGGCCCCATGCACGGGTGAGCCGTCAGGCCCTGCGAGCCACGCAGCAAGATGATGATGAAACAGGAGAGTGACACAAGGGAGAGCCAAGATGAGACGCACCGAAAAACCAGGAACTAAGGTGGCGCAGGCGGTAGGACTCCTCTCGCCCACATCAGAGAGTCCGAGGATCGAATCCCAGTGAAGACAGTAGGAAAAGGATGAGAAGAGAGGGGCAGGAAATGGGCACAGAGAGTTGCCCAGCAAATGGACACAGAAACAGCAAAAACGGGGGTAAAAATGGATAAAAGTAAATAAATAAATAAATAAATCCTTAAAGAAATGTATAGGGGAGTAAGATATGGACTATAGTCAGTAGTAATACTTTGATGATGCTCTTTCATGATTTGTTAACAAATGTTTCACAACAATGCAGGGTGTTTGTGGGGGGTGGGGGGTGATGTGTGGGAGCCCTGTATGATGTTAAGCATGTTTGTTTTTTAAGTTCACGATGTTTACTGAACACTTATAGTTTATGTATGTTCACGTATGAATGACATACTTCAACAAATTGTTTTTAAAAAAAGCAATGGTAAATCTATATTTTTGAACATGCAATATACAATGATATAAGTGGTAACAAGTACAAAAAAAAAGTGGGTGGACAGAGGGGTATAGAAAAAGTAAATGGGCATGTTATTGAAGTCAATTTGTTATCGAATCAAATATGATTTTTATATACTTAGGATGTTAGATTTTAACTCCATGGCAACCACAACGAAAATAGATGAAACATAGATCCAGATAGAAGTGAGAACACATTCAATATGGTACAAGACACACACAAAAAATATAAATGTAGGCATTAATGGCAGTAAAGGACAAAAATGGCATGAGATATACAAAGGCTAAATAGCAAAATGGCAGAAGAAAGACCTCTATTATCATTATTTTATACTGATATTGCATTTTAAGTGCAAACGGATTAAACTCTGCAGTCAAAAGACAGAGACTGTAAGAATGGATTTTAAAAAAAGCTGTTGGCAAGAGATTCACCTTAAATTCAAAGATATATATAGGTTGAGGGGGAAAGAACGGAAAATATAATTTACCGTGCAATTAGTATGCAAAAGAGAGCTGGAGTGGCTATACTAATATCTGATAAAACAGACTTTAGGCCAAAAACAGTTATGAGGGACAAATATGGTCATTATATACTGATAAAGGGTACAATTCGACAAGAATATGTAACAATTACAGATATATAGGTACCTAAAAGCAGGACCCCAAAATGTATGAAGCAAATACTGGCATATTTGAAGGGAGAAATTGACAGTTCTACATTAAGAGTAGGAGACTTTTATACACCACTCTCAATAATGGATAAAACGGCTAGTCAGAAGATCAAAGAGTAAGAAAAAGACTTGAACGATACTATAAAGCAACTAGACCTAACGGACATATATAGAATACTTCACACAATGAAAACAGAATACACATTCTTCTCGAGTGCACATGAATCATTCTCCAGGAGTGATCTTATGTTATGTCACAAAATGAGTCTCAATAAATTTGAAAATATTGAAATAATGCAATATATATTCTCCAAATTCAAGAGAATAAAGCTAGAAATTAATAACAGAGGGAGAAATGGAAAATTCACAAATATGTGGAAATTAAACAACATACTCTTAAACAACCACTGAGTGAAGGAGGAAATCAGAAACAAAATTAGAAAAAAATCTTCAGATGAATGGAAATGAAAATACAACATGGGATGCAGTAAAGGCAGTACTGAGAGGGCAATTTATAGCTCTAAATGCTTACAGTAAAAAAGAAGAAAGACTTAAATCAGAGACCTAATCTCAAAACTGATAGAATTAGAAAAAGAAGAGTAGACTAAACCTAAAGCAGGCACAAGGAAGGAAATAACAAAGATTATAATGAGATGAATTAAATAGAAAACAGCAAAACAATAGAGAAAAAAAATCAAAAGTTGTTTCTTTGAAAAGACCAATAAAATTGCTAAACCCGTAGCTCCACTGACAAAGAAAAAAGGAAAGAGGATAAAAGTAACAAAAATCAGAAATGAAAAGAGGGACATTAGTGCTGACCCTACTGAAATAAAAAAAGAGTAGAAGTTACTATGAACAACTGTATGCTAATAAATTAGATAACCAAGATGAAATGGAAAAATGCTTAGAAATAAAACCTACCTACATTGACTCAAGAAAAAAACTGAAGATCTTAACAAACCAGTAATATAAAGAGAGTGAATCAGTAATCAAAAACCTCCCAACAAAAAGTAAAGCCCAGAACCAGAAGACTTCACAGGGGGATTCTGCCAAACATTGCAAGATGATTTAACTTGAATTCTGCTCAATCTCTTCTAAAGGATTTAGGAAGAGAGAACACTCCCTAATTCATTCCACTAGATCAACATCACCCTCATATGAAAGCCTGATAAAGATACCACAAGAAAGGAACACTATAGCCTACCATCTCTTATGAATATAGATGCAAAGATCCTCAACAAAGTACTAGAAAACTAGATCTGACAGCATATTAAAAGAATTATACACCATGATCAAGTGGGCCCTGATATGCAAGGTTGGTTTGACCTAAGAAATCTCATGTATTTGACAAAGTACAGCACCGTTTTTTGATTTAAAAAAACCACTAGGAGTGGAAGGAAACTAACTCAACATGATAAAGGACATATATGAAAAGCCCACAGTTCACAGCCTGTTTATGGCGAAAGAGTAAAAACTGTCCCTCTATGAGCAGGAACAAGAAAACAATGCCCACTGTCACTACTTTTATTCAACGCTGTGCTGGAAGTTCTTGCTAGAGCAATTAGGCAAGAAACGTTATCCAAATTGAAAAGGAAGAAGTAAAGCTTTCTTTACTTGCAGATGATACTCTATATACAGAAAAATCTGAAAAAATCCATAGCAGAGCCCCAAGAGCTAATAAATGCATTCAGCAAAGGGGCAAGGTGCAAGATCAACACCCCAATATCAACAGTGCTTTTATATGCAAGCAATGAACAGTCAGATGAAGAAACCAAGAAAAAATTACATTCACTTTAGCAACTAAAAGAATCAAATATCTAGGAATAACTCTAACGAGGAATGTAAAGGACTTGTATACAGAAAACTACAAAAAATTGCTAGAGGCAACTAAAAACAACCTAAACAAATGGAAGGGCATTTTATCTTCATGGATTGGAAGACTAAATATTGTGAAGACGTCAATCCTACCTAAAGCAATTTATAAATGCAATGCAACCCCAATAAAAATGCCAATAAGCTTCTTTGCAGAAATGGAAAAGCCAATCATCAAATTTATATGAAAGGGTAAGAGACCCCAAATACTTAAAGCTATCTTGAAAAAGGAGAAAGAAGTTGTAGGACTCACACTTCCCAATCTTAAAACTTATTACAAAGCCTGATAATAAAACTTATTATCAAAACAGAATGGTACTTGCGAAAGGACTGACGTATAGGCCAATGCAATCTAATTGAAAGCTCAGAAATCAGCCCTCACATCGATGGCCAACTGGTATTTGACAAGGGGGCAAGTACCACTCAATTGGGAAAGGACAGTCTGTTCAATAAATGGTGCTGAGAAAACTGGATCTCTGTTTGCAAAAAAAGGGAAGGGGACCCCTACATCACACCATATACAAAAATCAATCCAAGATGGATCCAATACCTTAGTATAACAGCTATAACTATCAAACTCCTAGAAGAAAACATAAGGAAGCATCTTCAGGACTTTGTGTTAGGCAATAGTTTCTTATACTTCATACCTAAAGCACAAGCAACAAAAGAAAAAATATATAACTGTGACCTCATCAAAATTATAAACTTTTGCACTTCAAAGGACTTTTTCATTAAAGTACAATGTTGAGAAAATATTTGGAATCCACGTATCTGATAAAGGTTTAATATACAGAATATATAAAGAAATCCTTCAACCTAACAACAAAATGACAAGCAACACCATTAAAAAATGGGCAAAAGACTTAAATAGACATCTCTCCAAAGAAGATATACAAATGGCCAGAAAGCACATGAAAATATGGTCAACCTCATTAGCCATCAGGGAAATGCAAATCAAAACCACAGTGAAATACCATTTCACACCCATTAGAATGG
>JAQZBX010082804.1:0-13486 GCA_029593785.1 Cabassous unicinctus | reverse complement strand
TGTAAACTACAATATAAACTATAATCCATCCTTAGTGGCAATGCTCCAAAATGTGTTCACCAATTGCAATGAATGTACCACACTAATGAAAGAAGTTGTTAATGTGGGGAAAAGTGAGAGGTGTGGGGAGTGGGGCATATGGGAATCCCTTATATTTTTTTATGTAACATTTTATGTAATCTAAGTATCTCTTAGAAAAATAAAAAATATATTTTAAAAAAGGTAATTTAAGATGTCATTGGACACAATTAAGAAAAAGGATTAGAGAAGACAAGAAAGCCACATTAAATTTCAAGAAAGGACCTCTCCAGAAGAACAAAAGAGGAGAGTAATGCAAGAATCACTGATGAAGTGGGTTTGAGATAAAGGATCTTTTGCTATTTGAGATGGTGTCCAGGAGAATGCGTCTCAGTCTCTTGTGAGTGTACTTTTTTGGTGCCTCCTGGAACAAAATTGCTCTCGGTAAAGTCATCAGTGGCTTCCTAATGGCCAAAATTAATGGTCTATTTTCAGATTTGATACTACCTGATCTTTCCACAGAAGTTGATATTGCTGATCAAACTTTATTTCTTAAACTTTTTTTCTCTCTTTGCTTCCATGCAATTATTCTCTAAAGCATTTCTTCCTCCTTCTACCATTCTTTTGTAGTCTCCTTAATATTGTTTACCATTCTACCTCTCTCCCAAACAAACAAAAACTGAAACAATAAAATAAAATAAAGACCCCAAAATGTTAGTGTCCTTCTATTGTGTTCTGTTTTTGGTCCTTTTCTCTTCTCCCTGAACTACCTATTTATAGCCTTCTAGCTCACCTAAGCCCTAATGACTCCCATGTCTATCTCTAGAGCCATATTTCTAACTGACTATAGGATATCTTTGCCTGGATGTCCTGCAGGCATCTCAAATTTATAATCTCAAAGCTTATCTTTCCCCATTCTACCTCTTCCAAAACCTCCTCCTCCTCCTTTTTCCCCCCCATCACCGGGAGTGGTACCATTATTCACCCAGGAACCCAAGCCAGAAACCTGGGTGTTAACCTCAACTCCTTTCCCTCATTGTTCAACGAACCATTAAACTCCCTTAATTCTACTTTAGATATGTCTCTGCAACCCAACCTCCCCTTTGTAGACCCCCCACCACAGCACTTACATAAGTATTCATTGTCTGCCAAATGGACTACAGCAATAATATCTTAGCAGGTCTTCCCTACTTCCTGCCTCTCTCCTTTCCAATTCTTTCTTTACAGCACAGGTCACCAGACTTAGGGATTTCACCGTGCAGTAAATTTTCAAAAATGGTTTTGAGAACTAACATAGTATTGCCTTTTAAAAATTTTGTCAGAGCACAAAAAACCAACATCATCTACTCTTACTGTCATTTAATTTTTTAAAAAAGACTAACTTTAAAATGTGGAAAGTGTATGCTCAGAATAGAAAACAGTTTATTAAATTAAACTTAATTAAACAGTTTTTTAAATGAAGCACAGTTTATTGGATGGGAAACACTCTCTAGAATAAGGACTGTCATCAAAGTGATCTTTTACAAAACAAAAATGTCCACTCCATCTCCCGGCTTAAAAATCTCTGTATTTATCATGTAACTATTTTAATTTATCCATGTAATCTCCATGTATATCATTTTACTGGCTTTTAATAGCTATATGATATTCACTGCATTAACAAGATATATAGATATCTGTTGTGGTCTTCTATTACTAGGCACTTGAGCCACTTGAAATTTTTTTAATATTAAAATTTAAATATCTCTTGCTACATATTACCTCAAGGTCTTAGAATAAAAGCAATGCTCTTTAGGATTACATAGAAGGTCCTTTATAATCTGGTCCCAATTTGCTTACTCTTTAGGCTAAACCCTAACCTAAATAAGCCACATTCTTTCATGCTTCTATGCCAGTGATTGTCTAGTGGGAACAATTTGTCTGCCCCACCACCAGACCCCAAGTCCACTGCTGGGGACATCTGACAATGAGTGGAAACATTTTTGGTTTTCACAACTGGGCAGGGGTGGGAGGTAGTGGGATCTACTGGGTAGAGAAGAAGGCTGCTGCTAAACATCGTACAAGGCACAGGACAGACCCCCCACAACAAACAATTATCTGCCTCAAAATATCAGTAGCACTGGGGTTGGGAAACGCCGCTTTATGCTTTGCAGAATACCCTCCCCCTCTTCTACACTTGGAAAACTCCTAATTGTTCTTCAAGTTGAACTTAATATCACCATCTGTGAAGGCTTTCTCAATGACTGTCTGCAACCTAACATCTCCCTAAGTAATTTGTGATCTCACAGGATATGAGATCTTATTTATCTTTGTCTCTGCGACACCTAGCACTGTACCTGACAAAAAAGAAGAGCTCAATAAACATTTGTTGAACAAATGAATAAGCCTCATGTTGTGTGCATATACTGGGGGAGCCAGAAAACAATTACAAGTCTTAGACGTTATAGTTGGAAGGGACCTTCCAGATCATTTAATTTAATCAACTCTACCCCTTTTTTATTTCACAGATGAGGACAGTAAGACTCAAAAAACATGATACGAGTTGTCCAGAGACAAGTCATAGCTAGATGACCATTCTAATACTAGAATCCATGTCTCCTTTCTTAAAAATATTGACTCTCTCCTTATTGCTGATTATGCCCATTTATCCTTTAAGGTCCCCTTTCCAAGCATTTTTAATGTGTATCCATACATTTTGATGTAGCCATAATTCTTAAGTATATCTATTATGTTTCATTTGTCATGGACATGCATGTGAAATATTTATATAAATGTGTGTGTGTGTGTGTGTGTGTGTGTGTGTAGCCACACTATCAATTTTTAAATAATTCAATAGCATTGTTTTTACTTTATAAATATGAAAAAGAAAAAAAAAACCTCCCTAGTGTTTCCCTTAATGTCAAACAATTGGGCTTTTCCAAGTGTTTTAATTTCCTTATTACTAAAGTAAATCCCAAGAAGTAGTTTGGCTTAAATAACAGAAATCTATTAGCTCACGGTTTTGAGGTTAGGAGAAGTCCAAAATCAAGTTGTCATGAAGGTGATGCTTTCTCCCAGAAGACTGGTGTTCTGGGGCTGGTGATCCTCCATCCTGGGCTTTTCTGTCACATGGCAATGCACGTGGCAGCCTCTCCTGGCTTTTCCCTTCTCTTCTGGGTTCGGTTGACTTTCAGCTTCTGGCTGCTTCCTCTGGCTTTCTCTTTCTCTTACTCCCTATAAGGCCTTCAGCAATAGGATTAAGACCCATCCTAATTCAGCCGGGCCATATCCTAACTGTAGTAACCTCATCAAAAGGTCCTATTTACAAGCGTGCACACACACAGGGGTGGATGAAGTTTAAGAACATGTTTTTCTGGGGTACCTAGCTCCAAACCACCACCACCCCAAGTTTTCCCAGTTTTTTTTCTTAAAATATTTCTTATTACCCATTGCCAAAGTTCACATAAATTCCATAAGTGTGCCTTAGGATATCTAGGCTATCACATAGTCCCCAAAAATAGAAAAATTTCAAGAGCATGGCTTACTAACAGTAATAATATTATCACTTTTACTATTGTGCCAGTCATTGTGCTATCATACTAAGTGCTTTCTTTCTATTTTGAAATTTAATTTCCATATTCAGTCCTACAATACGGTACTATTATTATCCTCATTTCACAAATAAGGAAATTTAAATTTGGAGAGGTTAAGTGACTTGTCCAAAGCCATATCACTAGCAAGTAAGTAAGTAATGCTGGGGCTAATTATGTTGCCCATTTTGGAATCAAGATTTTTCTCAGCAGTAATACATTTTGTTCTGACAAAGTAATAAATATGTTTTAATAGAATTCATTGATTTTTATAATAGGAAAAGTATCTCTCTAAAGAAACAAAATCTTTTTTGTCTGCTTATTTAGTTAACCATCTAAGACAAAATGTGTTGAGTTGCATATTTTTTTTCAAGGAGGTACCAGGGATTGAACCCAGGACCTTATACATGGGAAACAGGTGCTCAACCACTGAGCTATACCCAGAGTTGCATTTTTTATTAGCTTCTCCTCTTTAGATTCTTACTTGGGATTTCAAATTTTCTCATTCCTTTAACCATTCAATTTCCTCTTATAGAGAAAACCAAATGAAGAATATGATATATACCAAAAGAAGTTCTTCACTGGAAATCTTAACTTCCAGATCCAGAAAAAAGATGAAAATAAGTGTGTCATGGGCTGCCATTTTAAAACTAGTTACTTGGTTGCCTTAAGCTCTGGACTGTCCTGGAAAATCATAATCCAGCATAATCTCCAATACCACACATGTATAGTCTTTTATTACCACTTTGAAATTTTATTTTCTTGCCTTTCAGAAAAAACAGAGGAGAGAAGGGGGAGGGTACAGTCTCTATAGCAAAGAAACAGCATTACATTTTAATCATTGCATTTTGGCATTTTATTCTTATTTGTTTACATGTCTGTCTCCTTAAATGCTAAATTTTATTGAGGGTACACATTTGGGTTTTATTTACCAAGCAAAATTACTTTCTCCTAGTCTGCAATGAATAAATATTTACTGAATTGAATCAAACGATTGGGTTCTTGTCTACCATATAGGAGGTTCAGGGCTCGATTCCTGGGGCCTCCTGGTGAAAGGCAAGCTGGCCCATGTGGAGTGCTGGCCTGCGCAGAGAGCTGGCCCGCGCAGAGAGCTGGCACAGCAAGATGATGCAAAAAAAGATACACAGAGGAGAGACAATACGAGATGCAGCAGACCAGGGAGCTGAGGTAGCCCAAGAAATTGAGCTCCTCTCTCCCACTCCAGAAGGTCCCAGAATCGGTTCCCGGTGTCAACAAGCAGAGAAGAACACACAGGGTGCAGACAGCGAATGCAAAACAACAAAGGGGTAGGGGGTGATAAATAAATCTTAAAAGAAAAAAAAAAAAAGAATTGAAATTTCAATTGGGAAAGACAGAATTATTAAACTTTTGCTGTCAGATGACCTGA
This sequence comes from Cabassous unicinctus, assembly GCA_029593785.1. Taxonomy (NCBI): domain Eukaryota; kingdom Metazoa; phylum Chordata; class Mammalia; order Cingulata; family Chlamyphoridae; genus Cabassous; species Cabassous unicinctus. The sequence goes on along the minus strand of JAQZBX010082804.1, from coordinate 8,491 downwards.
GTTTGGATTCTGGCTCTGTTATTCACCTATTGTATGACCTGGTACATATTACCAGAACATTTTCAATCTAATTTCCTCAACTCAAAAGTGGATTAAATGAGCTCATGAATATAAAGCTCTTCTTAATTTCTATTTATATGAATATTTACTGAGCTCTTACTATGTTCTGCCTTGAGGTGGGTGCCGGTGATGGAGTCCAAAATATGCATTGTTCCTGCCTTCATGGAACTCAAGGTTGCTGGGGAGACAGACATTAAAACAAATAATCACATAAATAAATGAATAAAATTGCAATATATACTATGAAAAAAGGTTTAGAATCCAATGAGAGATTATAAGAAAAGAAGCCTGACTTAGAGAGTTGTGGAAGGATTCTCTGAGGAAGTGGCATTTAAACTGAAACTTGAAGGATGAAGAAGTTCTCCATTTCCTTACCTCCTACTCATTCCTCAGCCCCTTTTAGGATGACTTCCAAGCCTGTCTCTCTACATAATTAGGTCTTGCTAAGGTCACCAATGTTACTATATACACATGTGACATTTTTCAGCCCTCTTACTTGACTTTTTTTTTTTTTTTTAAAGATTTATTTATTTTATTTATCCCCCCCTTGCTGCTTGTGTTGCTGTGTCCATTCGCTGCGTGTCTTCTCTGTGTCTGCTTATCTCCCCCTTGCTGTGAGGTCTTGCCATATCAGCCCACCGCACCGCTCAGGCCGGCGTGCCCTCACAAGGAGGCTTCGGGACGCGAACCCGGGCCTCCCATATGGTAAACGGGGGCTCTATCCACTGAGCCACACCCACTTCCCTCTTACTTGACTTCTTAGCAGCACTCAACACAGCTGATTATCCCTCCTTCTTGAGACACTTTCTTCCCTTGGCTTCTCTCATAAATGCCTCCTGATCTCTTCTTCCCTCTCTGGCTGTCTCTTCAGTCCCCCTTGCAGGTTCATCCTCCTTAAACACATCCATTAAATGTTAAAGTTCCCCAAGGCTTAGTCACAGATCCTCTTCTCATCTTACTCTAGACTTATACTGTCCAATATAAATATAATGCAAGCCACTCGTGTATTTTAAATTTTCTAGTAGTCATATTTAAAATAGTAAAAAGATACAATAAATTGTGTAACATTTTAATTTAACCCAATATGTAAAAATATATTCATTCAGCATGTAATCAATGTAAAATTATTAATGAGTTTTTTTTTTTGTATTAAGTCTTTAATCTGGTGTGTATTTTGCACTTACAGCACATCTCAAATTGGAGTAGGCACATTTTAAGTGTTCAATGGCCACATGTGGTTAGTAGAGCTACCATATTGGACACAGCAGGTACGGACCTCATCTAGATCCACTTCCTAGGTGATCTCATCTTTGTCAAAGGTCTGATTCCTATTTGTAAGTTGATGACTCAAATATTTATCTTCAGCCCTGACTTTTCTAATGAGCTTCAGTCCTTTACAGTTATCTGCGTATTTGACATCTCCACTGGGATGCCCCATGATACCTCAGACTCAGTATTGTCTCATATCAAACTTAAGATCTTCCCTTTCAAATCTAGGAGTGTTTTCTGTCTTTGTGATTTACATTATTATTCATCTAGGTTACCAGGCACAAACTTAAGAGGCCTCCCTGCTGTTTCCTTCTCCTACAGCCCCAATATAAAATTCATCACTGAGTCTTGCCCATTTTATCTCCCAAATATCTCTTAAATCTATTCATCATCACTCTGGTCCAAGCCACTTTCATCTCTTGCTTGGATGTCTGTGATAGTCTCTAAATTGATCTCCCTGCTTTCACTCTGGCCACCTTTATTCAAATCTACTCTCTACACTGCAGCCATGGTGATCTTTTCAAAATCTAATCATGTCAATGGCAAATCTTATCATGTTAACTGTCTGTCTCCGCACCCATGAAAATACTTCAGGGGTTTCCACTGCTTTTAGGACAAAGGACAAAGTCCTAGTAATATGGTCTAAAAGGCCTTGAAAGGCCTCCTCTCTCCATCCTCCTTCCTCCAAGTCCTGTACTTACCTTTCCATCTTCATCTACTGACACTCACTTTCCTATCCACCTCTTTGCATTACAGCCATTCTGTTCTTTTTCAGTTTCTTAAATGTATAATACTCCCTCCTTTTTTACAGATGAAGAAACTGAGGCTCAAAAAAGATGTGAGTTGTCCAGAGATACAAGTTATAGCTAAATGAGTACTCTAATAGTAGGATCCATGTATCCTTTCTTAAATACAATGAATTTCTCTGTACTGTTCCCTTTGCCTAGAATGTTTTCCCTAAACCTCTCCCTCATCCTTTCCTATTCATCCTTCAGATCCCAATCTAATTGTCACTTCATCAGAGAAGTCTTACTGGAACCTCCTGTCTATGATGTGATTGATGTGATGTGATGTGATATATATGATATGATATGCTCTCATATTACCAGTTGTAAATTTACCTTTATTTGCATCATTACTTGATTAATGTTAATTGTTATTGGGTTCCATGATGACAAGGGCCATATCTGTTTTTGCTTTCTAATCTACTGCCAGATCCATGCATGCACTAGGTATTGAATGGACAGATGGATGGACAGATGGATGGATGAATGATTAGCTAGGCAAACAGCAGGAAAGCCAGAAAGAAAAGTGTGTATGAAATGCTCTGGGGTCAAAAAGAACTTTGAGAGCTGGAGTTAGAGTGAAGAGATTAGGAAGGTAGGCAAGGGCCGGTTTATGCTTGGCATTTTTAAGAATTTTGGATAAGTGGTAGTTACTTCTAATTTCTTGGCATTGTGTTTGGTTCATCAACTTTTATATTGCTAGCATATCAACCAGAGAAAGCAATATAAAATCTAGAGGAGCTGATGTACCTCAGTAGTTGAGAGCGGGCTTTGCCAGGTTCAATTACCAGTACTTCCTTAAAAAAAAAAGGTGTGTGTGTATATATATATATATATATACATATATATATATATATAGACATACATTTATATATATATATAAATCTAAATCGAGATATTTTTAGAAGGAGAAATAAAAATATGTAAAGGAATGAGAAGTAGTTTTATTAGGGTTTGGAGAGACTTTATCTGAAACTTTTTTTTTTTCCTGAACCTTTAAAAGATAATGTGCTTATGCAGCTGAATCAGAGCCTGTTTAAGGGCCAAAAGGCCCTTAAAGACATTTTTGTTCCAGTGAAGCTTGGTTCCTAGTTTAAAATTAATGAAAACACCTAGACTCTTTAGGTCAGGGGTTCTTAACCTTTTTTGTTCCACGGGCCCCTTTGCCAGTCAGGTGAAAACCACTGACCCCTCACTAAGTCCACAATATACTGTGTATTACTTAATAAATATATCACACCCGCACCAACACGTCCCCACAAGAATGTTTTTTTGAATTTCAATTTAAGCTCATGGATCCCTTGTTATGAACCCCTGCTTTAGGTGGACAAAAAGCTGCAGGCAGGGGAAATTGAGAAAGGAGTCGGTGCAGGTAATCACAGTCCACTTAGGTAAGGGTCTAAACCTCAAAATGCAGTTTGAACACGAGGCTGTTTCATAAAGGATTGGCAGTGAAGTAAAGAACAAAATTAAATTACATTCTAGTTATACTTCATAAGTCCAAAGAAAAGGTGACAAGGAAAAGAGAAACTGGAGACTGAGCTTTACCTTAATGGGAGAAGCTGTGCTCCAATGTGGGCGAGGGGGTGAGGGATGGGGATTGGAAGGGTGGGGAGGCCATTGTTGGTTAGGTTGAAAATAACATGTCGAGACTGGGAAGACTGGGAGGGAAATAAGAGCTGCACGAATCTGAAACTCTGAACTGGCAACTCGTGTCATCTATTGGAAATTGAGACGTGTGAGGGGTTGAGAACATATGCAACTAACATAGAATTTGAACTTTCTTAAGAGCCTGGACGGCCTCACCGTGTGCTGTGATTGTATCAACGCGGTCCTTTTGAGTCATAAAAAAAAGGAGTGTGTGCAAGTGAACACACTTTTAGCCCCCCTCTTCTCTTCATGTGCTTTTTAAAACCGCGAACATAAAACTTCTCGGTTCAGCCGGGAATGCCACTCCTTTTGCGGGATGAGCCTCTCCACAGGATAGGCTTATTTATTTCCAGTTCACTCTGGAGCTAAAAATCTCCTTTCAGCTTGACCCTAGGTGGACAGATTTGCCCCGAGAATGCACAAATCATGGAGCGAGGTGGGTTGGCTCAGCCAACCGTGGCCAAAACCTCTCACGCCCCACTCCAGGTACAGCTACTGCCGTTCCCGCCATGAGATTAGTTGGGCAACAACCGACTGGCGGCTCCCACAGCCGAGTCCTCCACCGTCCCAGAATTCCCTGCGCCCCTACCATCGAGAGCAGCTTCCGGAGTCGCTGTGTAGGTTGGGTGAAGAAGGAGCGGGCCCTTGCCGCTCTGTCTCACTCCCTCGCGGTCTCTCGGGCAACATGGCGGGCGTGGAGGGGGCAGCGGCCTCGGGGAGCCACCTGAATGGCGACCTGGACCCGGACGACAGGGAGGAAGAAGCTGCCTCTACGGCTGAGGAGGCAGCCAAGAAAAAAAGACGGAAGAAGAAGAAGAGTAAAGGAGCTGCCTCAGGTAAAGGGAATTTTATGTTTTCCCGGTCACCGTCAGGGATGGCCGAACGACTCAGGCCCGGCCGGAGAGGCAGAGTCCGGGGACCTGGAGCCCGGGGCTGGACTCATTTCCAGGCCTGAGCGGGTGGCAAGGCCAGGCTACACATTACTAGTTTCGGGGAGAGGCAGCTTCTCCCTTACGACTAGGAGTCTGGTGGGGTGGGTGAGAAAAGAGTATCTCAGCTTCCGTCTAGTGGCTGTGGGGTTGCTGGACCTGAGCCCCGTATATTACACGAGTTCAGCTCCCACACAGACTCCCGAGTCGACCTGAAAACGTGGCCAGGGCCCCAGCTCTACCACTGTCTGTATGCTTTGGCAGTGCCCTCGAAAATCGGGGTCTGACCGATACTGCTGCCTCTTTGCTGGAGAAACCTGGGATGTATTTTTGTCGATATGAGTGGGTGGCGTGGGCAAGTCTTAGTGCCTTGACTGCACACCTTCCTTTACCACCTCGCATTACATGGATGTGGGGGTGGGTGGGTGTATGTGTGTGTATTTTCGCGCTAGTGTGCTAATGTCACAGAGTAGTAAAATTTGTGGTGGTGGTGCGAATTTTCATTTGCCTCGTCCTACAGCATCGTCAAGCTTTAGGGCTTTAGGCCTGAATTATGATGCCACTTGCAGGCTTAGGGAGCAGTCCACATAGGATATTCTGTGGCTTGGAATGGGACTTCTCAGGCCTGTAACTTCTAAATCCACAAGTAAGAAAAGGAAAACACATCTGAAAGTTTATGGTTGGATCATATTATGAGCTGGAACTTTACAGATATATTTTTTTGATCAATGTTTTTTGTTATACAGGTCCTTCATTTTAGGAAAAATTATTTTTTACCTGTTTCTAATTAAAATCAGCCAGAGAAAGAATAAGAAAAATGGAGAGGCCAGACATGGTGAATGGAGTTGCAAGAGGTTGGAGAGGTATAATCTATACCTTTCTGAAATTTTGATTAGATGGTTAGCCTGCTCTATACTCAATTGGATTAGGTTGGGAAGAAGCAGAGAAAGGGGAGTTGTAATGTTGCTCAGACACTTCCAGAGCAAAATTTAATTCTAGGATGTAGTCTATTGGCTGTATCTTGGTAGAAGGCCAAGTAGTGGGTGGATGCTAATAAGATAAAGTTGAGGGCTGTTTTTCTCTTTTCAGTTAATTCTTTAAAGTAAGTAGTCTGACCCTAATATATTTTAAACAGTTATAGTTCTCAGTGTGAATCTTCTACAGTAGCTAGAATGTCACTTCCATATGTGTTACCTGGTATTACTATTCTCTTTTTACAAACATTGCTTCTATAGCTAGATTGTAATCACTTCCAGGGCAGGGACCTGGTCTTGTGCTTAGATGTTCAGGAGTTTGTTTTTTAATACTGAATATCATTTCCTATTTATTTCAATTGTACTCAGCACATCTTGACAACTTCTTGAAGTTCTGAAGCCCAGGTTGTCCTACTTGAATTTCTTCTTACTAAAGCCTTCAGCATTTATTGCCTGTCTTAAGTACCTGCCTGGAAATTAAACTTCTATTTGTTGTAGTCTAATTGTTGAAGCACCTTACAAAAAGTTAAACTACTTAAGGGTAGGGACTAACTCACATACTTTCATTTAGCCTATAGTTGCTAGCACAGAAGTGTGTAATGAATATTTTATTGAATGAATTAATGAATAGACCTACTTAGGTATGGAAATTTTTCTCTGTCATTAAACAAATTGTTACAATCACAATGTTTTTGTTTTTGTTTCCTGAACACTTATAGGAAAGGACTTTTCTTGTGTGTTCTCTAGGATGTTTAGAATATATTCTAGGGGTAAAGTATTAGATTTGATTTATGCTGTTTTATTTGATCAACAGGGCAACAGGAAACTGACAAAGAATCAGTAGCCTCAGTTGATGAGGTAGCAAGACAATTGGAAAGACAGGCATTGGAAGAGAAAGAAAGAGATGATGATGATGAAGGTAAATGGAAGTGGCCAATTTCATCTTTGTGATTAAAAAAGCTAGAAAATATGGTATTCTTTAGATGAAATTTATTTATTTGTCCATATAGTCTGTTATTCTCTGACATTTCACTTGATAAAGTCTCAGTTAATGTCTCAGAAAAAAATGAAAACGTAATTATTAGCAACATTTTTAAAAGTTGGATATGTTGAGTGAATGGCTACTCAGATAACACAGATCTCAACTTTTAAAAATGTATTTGGTAGAAGGCCAAGTAGTGGGTGGATGCTAATAAGATAAAGTTGCAGGCTGTTTATTTAACATTTGTTGAACAGCTAGTATGTACTAGGAACTATCCTAGAATACTTCCACATGAATTCTCATTTTACAAATTGTAAAATGGTGATTATATGATTTACCCAATGTGACACAACTATTATGTGTAGAATAGAGCTAGAATTTCAAACCTAGGTCCTGATCCCAAGACCATTTCTTTTTACTTTATATCAAAGCTCCCTCCACATTCTCAAAGGAGCATATCAGAATGCTTATAAACTCCCTGACTGTTGCTTCTTGTGGCATTTGGTGCTATACAATTTCTTTTAAGACAGCAACTGCAACTATTACAAATTTGTGTTTATCTTTAAAATTTGTGTGATTAATGTGTTTTGGTCCATGATACTCAGACTTACTGTATGAGGCTTGACCCAGAATATTAGAGATCAGTTGAAAATACAAAGGCATAGATAAAGCTTAAAAGCCTTTGTGTAAGATAAACCTAGACTAATCAATAATTTATCAGTCTTGGAGTAAAAAGACTCTCAAAGCAGAAAATGTAAACAGTCATTTGACATTATTTTATAGGTGTGGATTTCACTATCTAAAATTATTGGTACTAGCCACTGAGTTACTACTACCAGATGATATGTTTAAAAGAATGCTGTATGGTGAGCATCCTACTAGATTGCCAATTTCTAATCATCGGGGACAGCATTCTAGTCATCTCTATTTCATATCAGTGTGCTCTGTAGGTAGATTAGAGTGCTTTAAAAAGGATTATTGATATGTATTGTAGTATTTGTAGAAATTCAGAAACATAGGTCTATTTTTGATACCTTTATTTAAACTGTTCTAAGTCATTCTATTTAATCTTGGCCTTAATAGTATCCTTAACCCTTTTCTCAGAGTTCAAATGTATAGACTATGGGTTTCATAGAAAATTGTTATTAAAAACTCACAGGTTTTATTAAAAACAAAACAGAACTGAAAACGACAAATGTTGGCAAGGATGCAGAGAAGATACACTTTTGCATTGCTGGTAGGAATGTAAAATGGTACATCTGCTGCATATGACCTGGCAATTCCACTCCTAGGTATACACTGAAAAGAATTGAGAGCAGGGAGTCAAACAGAGACTTGTGTGCCAATGTTAAGAGTAGCATTGTTCACAGTAGACAAAAGGTGTAAACAACCTAACTGTCTATCAACAGATGAATGGATAAGCAAAATGTGGTACATACACAAAATGGAATATTATTCAGCCATAAAAGGAATGAAGTTCTGGTGCATACTACAACATGGATGAACCTTGAAAGTGAAATAAGCCAGGCACAAACGGACAAATATTGTATGGTTCCATTTATATGAAATATCTAGACTAGGCAAAGTCATAGAGGTAGAAAGTAGATTAGATGTTACCAGGGGTTACAGGCTGGGGAATTATTTATTGCTTCATGGGTACAGAGTGGGGTGATGAAAAAGTTTGGTAATGAATACTTTTGATGGTAGCACATCATCATAAAAGTAATTCTGAATTCTACACTTTAAAATGATTCAAGGGGAGTGGATGTAGCTCAGTGGTTGAGCACCTGCTTCACATGTACAAGGTCCTGGGTTCAGTCCCTGGTACTTCCTAAAAAAAAA
>JAQZBX010082803.1:0-13474 GCA_029593785.1 Cabassous unicinctus | reverse complement strand
GCTTTGTAATATGTTTCAAGGTCAGGCAGTGAAATTCCTCCCACGTTGCTCATCTTTTTTATAATGCTTTTGGCTATTTGGGTGCACTTTCCCTTCCAAATGAATTTGGTAATTACCTTTTCTAATTCTGTAAAGTAGGCTGTTGGAATTTTTATTGGTATTGCATTAAATCTATAAATCAGTTTCAGTAAGATTGACATCTTCACAATATTTATTCTTCCAGTCCATGAATACAGAATGTCTTTCCATTTGTTTAGGTCTTTTTAAGTTTCTTTTAGCATTGTTTTGTAGTTTTCCGCACATGTCCTGTACTTCTTTGGTTAAATTAATTCCTAGGTATTTGAGTCTTTTTGTTGCTATCGTAAATGGAATATTCTCCCAATTTCCTACTCAGATTGTTCAGTACTAGTGTACAAAAACATTACTGATTTTTGCATGTTGATCCTGTATCCTGCCACTTTGCTGAACTCATTTACTAGCTCAAGTAGCTTTGTCATGGATACTTAGGAATTTTCTAAATACAGGATCATGTCATCTGCTGTATTAGTCAGCCAAAGGGGTGCTGATGTAAAATACCAGAAATATGTTGGCTTTTATAAAAGGTATTTATTGGGGGTAGAAGTTTACAGGTACCAGGCCATAAAGCATAAGTTACTTCCCTCACCAAAGTCTGTTGCCACATGTTGGAGCAAGATGGCTGTCGATGGCTGCAAGAGTTCAGGCTTCCTCTTCCTCTTAATGCTCCGTGGTCCCAGCTTCTTCCAATATCAGCTGTATGGTAGGATAAGTCTCATCTCTCTCCTGGAGCTCATTTCTCTCCAGGCTCAGCTGCTCTCTTCTCTCCACAAAGTTAGGTGTAGGCCATCAGGCTCTCTCTCTTCCTGGGGCCTCTGCTGGTTTTATGGAACTGTCTCTATTCCTCTGTGTTCTTCTCCTATGTGTTTACTTCCCAGTCTCCAGGATCTAAAACTCCAAACTCTGTCCTCTGCCATGTCTTTTTCTCTGTGAGTTCCCACCCATCAAGGGAGCAGGGATGCAATGTCCTACTGACATGGCCCAATCAGAGCCTTAATCATTAGTTAATCAAGTAAAAGTGAAACCTCTGAATCTAATACAGTCTAAGGGTATCACTAGCCCAGAGGAACAGACCAATTTACAAACATAATTAGAATTTATTTTTTGGAATTCATCAATATCAAACTGCTAAATCTGCAAACAGTGGGAGTTTTACTTCTTCTTTTCCTATTTGGATGCCTTAATTTTTTTTTTTTTCTTGTCTAATGGCCCTAGCTAGAACTTCTAGTACAATATTGAATAACAATAGTGACAGTGGGCATCCTTGTCTTGTTCTGGATCTTAGAGGGAAAGCTTTCAACATTTCCCCATTGAGTATGATGTTGGCTGTGGGTTTTCATGTATGCCTTTTATTAGATTGAGGAATTTTCCTTCTACTCCTATCTTTTGAAGTGTTTTTATTAAAAAAGGATGCTGGATTTTGTCAAATGCCTTTTTGCACTGATTGAGATGATCATGTGGATTTTTCACCCATCAATTTGTTAATGTAGTGTATTATGTTGATTGATTTTCTTATGTTGAACCATCCTTGCATACCAGGAATAAATCCCACTTGGTCATGATGTATAAGTCTTTTGATATGCTGTTAGATTTGATTTTCAAGTATTTTGTTTGAGAGTTTTTGCATCTTTGTTCATTAGAGAGATTGGTCTGTAATTTTCTGTTCTTGTAGTATCTTTATCTGGCTTTGGTATTAGGGTGATGTTGGTTTCATAAAATGTGTTGGGTAATTTTCCCTCCTCTTCAATTTTTTTGTAAGAGTTTAAACAGGATTGATGTTAATTCTTTTTGAAATGCTTGGTATAATTCACCTGTGAAGCCATCTGGTCCTGGACTTTTCTTTGCTGGGAGATATTTGATGATGGATTCAATCTCTTTAAAGGTGATTGGTTTGTTAAGTTCTTGTATATCTCATAGCATCAGTGTAGGTTATTTGTGTATTTCTAGGAATTTGTCCATTTCATATAGGTTGTCCAGTTTGTTGGCATTCAGTTTCTCATAATATCGTGTTATGATCCTTTTTATTTCTGTGGGGTCAGTCATGATTTCCCCATTTCATTTCTGATTATATTTATTTGCATCTTCTCTCTTTTTTTCTTTGTTAGTCTAGTTAAGGGTTTGTCAATTTTATTGATCTCTTCAAAGAACCAACTTTTGGTTTTGTTGATTTTCTCTATTTTTTTGTTCTCAATTTCAATTATTTTTGCTCTAATCTTTATTATTTCTTTTCTTCTACTTGCTTTGGGATAGGTTTGCTGTTCTTTTTCTAGTTTCTCTAGTTGTTCAGCTAAATCTCTGAGTTTAGCACTTTCTTCTTTTTTAATATAGGTGTTTAGGGCTATAAATTTCCCTCTCAATACTGCATTCGCTGTATCCCATAAGTTTTGATAAGTTGTGTTCTTGTTTTCATTTGTCTCAATATATTTACTGATTTCACTTGCAATTTCTTCTTGGACCCAGTGATTATTTAGGAGTGTGTTGTTCAGCCTCCACACATTTGTGAGTTTACTTTTTTCCTATTATTGATTTCCAGTTGCACTCCATTATGATCTGAGAAGGTGCTTTGTATAATTTCAATCCTTTTATAAATATTGAAACCTGCTTTGTGACCCAACATGTGGTCTGTCCTGGAGAAAGATCCAAGGGCACTTGAGAAGAATGTGTAACCCACTGAATTTGGATGCAGCATTCTGTACATGTCTGTTAGGTCTAACTTGTTTATCATATTGTTCAAGTTCTCTGTTTCCTTGTTGATCTTCTGTCTGTTGTTCTATCTAATGATGTGAGTGTGGTGTTGAAGTCTCCAGTGATTATTGTAGAGATGTCTATTTCTCCCTTCAGTTTTGCCAGAGTTTGTTTCATGTATTTTGGAGCACCCTGGTTAGGTGTACAGATATTTATTACTGTTATATCTTCCTGGTGGATTGTCCCTTTTATGAATATATAATGGCCTTCTGTATCTCTTATAATTTTTTTGCACTTAAAGTCTGTTTTGTCCGATATTAGTATAGCTACCTCTGCTCTATTTGGTTACTATTTGCATGGAGTATCTTTTTTCAACCTTTCACTTTCAGCCAGTTTGTATCCCTAAGTCTAAGGTGAGTTTCTTGTAAGCAGCATATGGATGGCTCATGTTTTTTATCCATTCTGTCAGCCTGTATCTTTTGATTCGGGGAGTTTAATCCATTCACATTCAATGATATTACTGTAAATGCATTATTTACTTCCACCATTTTATTCTTTGGTTTTCTTATGTTGTATCATATTTTTGTCTGTCTTTTTACTTTTTTGGTTATCCTTTCTCTATTCTTTCTTCTATATTCTCCTCCAGGCCTCTCTCTCCTGTCTTTTTCTTTCAGGTTCTAAGGCTTCCTTTAATATTTCCTGCAAAGGTGGATTCTTTTTTGCAAACTCTCTTAGTTTCTGTTTGTTTGTGAATATTTTATACTCACCTTCATATTTGAAGGATAATTTTGCTGGACAAAGAATTTTTGGCTGGCAGTTTTTCTCCTTCAGTATCCTAATTGTATCATACTACTGTCTTCTCACCTCCATGGTTTCTGAAGAGAAATCTGCACTAAGTCTTACTGGACATCCCTTATACATGATAGTTTGCATCTCCCTTGCTGCTCTGAGAATTATCTCTTTATCTTTGACATTTGACATTCTGAGTATTATGTGTCTTGGAATAGGTCTATTTGGATTTATTCTGATTGGGTTACACTTCACTTCTTGGACATGTAAGTTCATTCCTTTTGTGAGAGTTGGGAATTTTTCAGCTGTTATTTCCTCAAATACTCTTTCTGCCCCTTTTCCCTTCTCTTCTCCTTCTGGAACTCCCATGACATGTATGTTTTTGTGTTTCATGTTGTCATTCAACTCTCTGAGTCCCTGCTCAATTTTTTCTATTCTTTTCTCTCTTCAGTTTTTGTTCTGTCTTCAGTATCACTTACTCTTTCTTCTATCATTTTGAGTTTGCTGTTGTATGCCTCTATTGTGTTTTTTTTATCTCACCTATTGAGTCTTTCATTCCCATGAGCTCTGTTACTTTTCTGTTCAGGATTTCAAATTCTTCTTTGTGCTTGCTCAGTGTCTTCTTGATATCATTTATCTCTTTAGTCATATTGTCTTTCACCTCATTAATTTGATTTTGGAAATTTGTGCGCATCTCACTAATTAGTTCTCTCAAATCATGTGTCTCTTCTGGAGCTGTGATATATTTCTTTTCTTGGGCCATGTCTTCCATTTTCTTAGTATGGCTTGTAATTTTTTGTTGCTGTCTAGGCATCTGATTAGGATGTAGTTTACTCAGATGCTCAATTTCTTTCTCTTATGTAGAGATTTAGTGGTGGGAAGCTGTGTGTTATCACTGCTTTTTGATTCTTGGCTCAACCTGGATTGTTAGAATTGTCCCTGCTAGTTGCTCAAAACAGGGCTTTGGACCCAGTAATTGGTTGCAGACTGGCTTTCTAGGGCCTTGGCATGGAAGTTATAACTGCCAGAAATAGCTTCCTTTACTTATTTTTAATTTTCTCACATGCACTTCCTTGGTCTGCCAGCAGATGGCACTCTTTGGCAGCTCTCAGTTCAGTGCCTGGTTGGAGTATATTTGTTGCAACACAGACTGGATCCAGGTGACAGAGCTTCCTGCTTGGAGGCTAAGAGCCTTGTAACTCAAACTTTCTCAGTGACAGTTCTCCAGCCTTCTCTGGCAACCCTCTCCCTTTTCCCGGGTCAGAAATATTTCCACTCCCCTCTGAGTCCTCTACAATCAGTCCCTGTTAGTAAAGGAGGAGATTGGGAAGGTCATATATCTTTAGCCCCTTGTTGGCTCCCAAGGCAGACAATGGCATGGCCCCACCCGGCCTGGAAGGGCTCTTGGATCACAACAGACCAAATTTGTGAGTCAAAAGCTGAGTCAGCCTTAGGCTGTGTCCCTCTCTATCCCCTTTCCTGGGGTGATGAATCCCTGGAGCTCCCCTTTGTCTGTAGCGGCAGGTCCAGAGGCCTGAGAATTCTAAAATGTCTTTAGTGTGGGGGAGGGTGCCAGCAGTAGCAGCTGCTAGTTTCAACTCACAGTTCCATCATTGCAATTCCCCTCCTTTGTCCCTTTCTCCTCTGGGCAGTGTCCAGCCTTGGCCTGGTGTCCTAAACCCTAGAAGATCTTTTTTCAGGCTGTTTCAACCTATCTTCTACCTATTTTTCTGAAGGAGAAAAGAGTCCTGTTTCTTTCTAGTCCTCCATCTTCCTGGAAGTCTCCTGAAGCTGCTTTTTGTTATCAGTCTCAATCTAGGTTTCTATTTAATGATGGCTTCCTTGGGAAGGGCATGTGACTCAGGTGACTGAGCTCCTGCCTACTACATGGGAGGTCTGTGTTTTGGTTCCCAGTGCCTCCTAAAGAAAACAGTGAGCTGGTAAGCTGACATAACAAGATGATGCCACAGGAGACACAAGAAGAAAAACATAATGAGAGACACAACAAGGCAGGGAACAGAGGTGGCTCAAACAATTAGGTGCCTCCCTCCCACATCGGAGGTCCCAGATTCAGTTTCTGGTGCCTCCTAAAGACACAGAACACAGTAAGTGCAAACAACGATGGGGTGGGGAGAAATAAATAATTAAATAAATCTTTTTAAAAATTAAAAAAATAATAATGGCATCCTGGAATTAGACATTTAAGTACTTCAGATTAGACAATGCTTTTACAAACTTCTTTTTATTAACCATAAACACATAGACTAGTTACTTTACCTTTAAATAAGCTTTTTAAATTTCAGTAAGCAACCAATGAAATTTACTTTAGCCAATTAAGTTTTGTCTTATATTCCTCATTCTGTTCTGTGAAAACTAGTCATTTCAATTTAGGACAGATCTATATTTCATTAAATGCAAACTTACAATTTTCATCATCTTAAAGATTTAATACATATAATGCTAATTTATTTCATTGGTATTCTATAAACCTAGGGAGATTACACCCAAGCTAAGTAAAATTGAAACAATTATAGTTTATGCAAGAAATGTTCTTTTTTACTTCCTTCACAGGAGGCTAAAACCTTTTCTTTAATAAAACTCTAAAATTGTGAGTCACTTCAAAAGCATACTGACATTTAGGTTCTGGAATATATTATAATTGTTTAATTTGTTTTAATTATAATTTAGAAAAGGTCTTTCTATAGCTTTCAAGGACTTTTTCCTTTACTTATTGAAATTCAACAATTGGATTATTAATTACTCTCATTTTAAGGCTGTTAAAAGGTTTAAATTGGGGAATTACAGGACAAACTATGATTCTTAATTCCCTGGTGATTTTTTAACAATTTGTATAGAATACTTTTAAGAATTTTATTACCATCCTGATGTATGAAAGTATACGCTGACACAAATAGAGAATTAGACACAGAAACACACAACTCACTGATGTTACTTAGAATTTTTGTTCTCTTACAAAATAAGTTTAATTGTAAAATAACATTATATTCAAAAGATCTCTTTGAAGGCTATTTCAAATTAATCTGCACTGTGACCATGCAGTTTTGCACAAAAATTTTGTTCCTTTTAATTATTGGCTTATAACCGAATTGTTGCCAATGCTTTAAAATACAATTTATAACATTTTCTTTTTCTTTAGAGCTCTGCTTATTTCCCATTTTGACTTTGACAGACCTTGGATGAGCAACACTAATTCCAGTATGTACTCATTGAGGTCATTGAAGGCTCAGGGAAAACTGGTTTCTTCTCATGACCTTCTGCTTTCAGAATTCTTTTTTTTTTTATTCTTGTTATTTTTATTTTTTGTTGCTTTCAGAATTCTTGACACTTAAGGTGGGAGGTCCCCACTCCCCAGTTCTCAGAGATAACAGGACTCTGGTGGCCGCTGGACTGGAAGAGTGGATGTCTAACCCCGAGGGTCAAGAATACCACCTGGCAGCAATCTAGTCCACACCTGGATAATCATGAGAGAAAGCAGGGTTATTGACACCAGTGGAAAGATGGGAGACGGGGGTGTCTCAAATTTGCCTTCCCCTGAGCCATAGGGGGCAGAAGTTGCCATGTTACAAAACGATGAGCAAGTAGACCCAAGGGTGAGGCCAGTCCTGAAATAACCATAAGCAAAGGCAAACTCAGTTTAGAATTACCATCACAACAGCAAGCATACAGGATGAGGCTTGACTTGAAATAACCATGAACAAAGGTAAGTTTAATTTAGCATTACCATCACAATATTAGGTTTAGGCTAAATCCATCCAGTTATAGCAATTTCAGAGATTATCCTTCTGATGTTTTATAATATAAAGGCATCTATGTAATGATCTTAATTCAGTTACAGTTTCTAGTAGGTTTTCACTTTAAAGCAAATTGGGCACTTTTGTTTATTAACTATGCAACTAAAACTATTTTATTAGTAACAATGTTGCTAAGTTTTTCCTGCTTCTGCAGCAGTTGAACTAATTCCATGTGATTTTTTTATACATCAAATCCAATTGCAAGATAGTATTGACATTTAAAAACTCATTTTTAGGTTACCTTTCACCGTTATCCAACTTGTAACAGGTGAACTCCAAATCTAATTTATGAGTTCCTAGGCATGAGTAGACTGACAAAGTTAAAGCAAGCACAGATTAAAAGAGAAGAGAGAATTTTACACACTTACTTAACTTAGGGAAAGACGTGACTTTAGAATCATCTTCACAAAAATCTCCCAGTGTCCGCCCATGGCAGAAACCTTGTGCAGGATCCTTCAGCTTCATTCCTCCAGGAAAATCCCTGGGCAGCTCCTAGGTATGGAGCTAAGTGGTCCAGAGAAGCCCTGCCCCCAACAAGACATGAATTGGGGCTGCTCCGCGGGCTGCATCCCATTACTTATCTCGCGCATGGGGTAAAGCCCTGCAAGGCTTTTTCATTGAAGGATTGGACTGTTGGATGGGAATATGCAGGGAGCTAGGAATAGCCAGGAAACTTTTAAATCATGGGCCAGAGGAAGAGGAGAGGTTTTAGTAAATGGTCTAGATCTTGATTCCCCATTCAGTCCCCTTATTTGGCAAGTTGAAGCTAGAAAGGTCTGGAGTGGCAGTTCAAGACTGAATAAGTGGCTCCCATATTAATTAAGAAATTAAGAATCTTGATTTCTGGGAAGATGGCAGACTAGTAAGACACAGGAATCTCTTCTCTGGAAAAATAGAGGACAGGCTGAAACAGCCCCAAAAAAGATCTAGGGTGTAGGACAGCAGGTGAAGGCTGTACACCACCCAGAGGAGAGAGGGACAAGAGAGGGAAATCGCAATGACAGAACCGTGAGTTGGAACCAGCAGCTGCTGCTGCTTCTGGCACCCTCCCCCACACTAAAGACGCTTTAGAATTCTTGGGCCTCTGGGCCTGCGACTACAGACAAAGGGGGCTCCAGGGATCTACCACTCCAGATAAGGGGAGAGAGAAGGACACAGCCTAAGGCTGACTCAGCTTCTGACCCACAAATTTGGTCTGCTGTGCCCCACAAGACCTTCCAGGCCAAGTGAGTCCACACAGTGGTTTGCCCTGGGAGCCGGTGAAGGACTGGAGAAATCCAGCCCTCACAATCTCCCTCTCTTCTAGCTTGGACTAATTATTGAGGACTCCCCAGGAAAGCGGAGAGAGAGGGACACAGCCTAAGGCTAACTCAGCTTTTGACTCACAGATTTGGTCTGTTGTGCCCCAAGAGCCCTTCCATGCCAGGTGGGGCTGCGCCATTGTTTGCCTTGGAACCTGCAAGGGGCTAAAGATATACAACCCTCCAAATCTCCTTTTGTACTAACAGGGACTGATTGTTGAGGACTCAGAGAGGAGTGGAAATATTTCCTAGCTGGGAAAAGGGAGAGGGGTGCCAGAGAAGACTGGAGAATTGTCTCATAGAAAGTTTGAATTACAAGGCTCCTAGCCTCCAGACAGGAAGCTCTATCACATTGATCTGGTGGGTGTTGCAACAAATACACTCCGACCAGGCATTGAATTGAGAGCTGCCAAAGAGCGCCATCTCCTGGCAGACCAAGGAAGTGCAAACAAGAAAATTAAAAGTAGGAGAGGCTTTTTCTGGCCTCTATAGCCTCCCTGCCCAAGGCCCTATGAAGCAAATCTACAACCAATTACTGGGTCCAGTGTCCAGTTTTGAGCAACCAACAGGACAATCCTAACAATCCAGGTCAAGCCAAAAATCAAAGAGCTGTGGTAACTCACACCCTCCTGCCACTAAAGCCCTATAAAAGAGAAAGAGATTGAGCATCTGAGTAAACTACATCCTAACCAGATGCCTAAACACCAGCAAAAAATTACGAGGCATAAAAGAAAATAGAAGACATGGCACAAGAAAAGGAATACATCAAAGTCCCTGAAGAGATGCAGAATTTGAGAGAACTAATCAGCGAGATGAACACAAATTTCCAAAATCAAATTAATGAGTTGAAAGACAATATAGTTAAAGAGATAAATGACATCAAGAAGACATTGAGTGAATGCAAAGAAGAATTTGAAATCCTGAACAGAAAAATAACAGGGCTCATGGGAATGAAAAACTATAAGTGAAATCAAAAACACATTTGAGGCACACAACAGCAAGCTCGAAATGATAAAAGAAAGAATAAGTGATAAAAAAGACAGAACAGCTAAAATTGAAGAGAGAAAAGAACAGAGAGAGAAAAGAATGAGAAAAAATGAGCAGGGGCTCAGAGAGTTGAATGATAACACAAAACGCAACAACAACGTGTCATGGGGGTTCCAGAAGGAGAAGAGAAGGGAAAAGGGGCAGAAAGAGTATTTGAGAAAATAAAAGCTGAAAATTTCCCAACTCTAATGAAAGAAATGAACTTACATGTCCAAGAAGCACACCATACCCCAATCAGAATAAATCCAAATAGACGTATGCCAAGACACATACTACTCAGAATGTCAAATGTCAAAGATAAAGAGAAAATTCTCAGAGCAGCAAGGGAGATGCAAACTATCACGTATAAGGGACGTCCAGTAAGACTTAGTGCAGATTTATCTTAGAAACCATGGAGGCGAGAAGACAGTAGTATGATACAATTAGGAAACTGAAGGAGAAAAACTGCCAGCCGAGAATTCTTTATCCAGTAAAACTGTCCTTCAAATATGAAGGTGAGTATAAAATATTCACAAACAAACAGAAACTAAGAGAGTTTGCAAAAAAGAATCCACCTTTGCAGGAAATATTAAAGGAAGCCTTGGAGTCTGAAAGAAAAAGACAGGAGAGAGAGGCTTGGAGGACAGTATAGAAGAAAGAATAGCAGAAAGGATAACCAAAAGAGTAAAAAGACAGACAAAAACAAGATGACATACGAAAACCAAAAAAAAAATAAAATAAAATGGAAAAAGTAAATAATGCATTTACAGTAATATCACTGAATGTGAATGGATTAAACTCCCCAATCAAAAGATACAGGCTGATAGAATGGATAAAAAAACATGAGCCATCCATATGCTGCTTACAAGAAACTCACCTTAGACTTAGGGATACAAAGCGGCTGAAAGTGAAAGGTTGGAAAAAGGTACTCCACGCGAATAGTAACCAGAAAAGAGCAGGGGTACAAAACAGACTTTAAATGCAAAAAAGTTATAAGAGATACAGAAGGTCACTATATATTAATAAAAGGGATGATCCCCCAAGGAAGATATAACAGCCATAAATATCTACGCACCTAACCAGGGTACCCCAAAATATATGAGACAACTCTGGCAAAACTGAAGGGAGAAATACACATTTCTACAATAATCATTGGAGACTTCAACACCCCTCTCACATCATTAGATAGAACAACAAGACAGATCAACAAGGAAACAGAGAACTTGAACAATATGATAAACAAGTTAGACCTAACAGACATACAGAATGCTGCATCCAAACTCAGCGGGTTATACATTCTTCTCAAGTGCCCATGGATCTTTCTCCAGGATAGACCACATGTTAGGTCACAATGCAGCTCTCAATAAATATAAAAAGATTGAAATTATACAAAGCACCTTCACAGATCATAATGGAATGAAACTAGAAATCAGTAATAGACAGGAAAAAAGTAAATTCACAAATGTGTGGAGACTGAACAACACACTCCTAAACAATCACTGGGTCCAATAAGAAATTGCAAGTGAAATCAGTAAATATATTGTGACAAATGAAAACAAGAACACAACGTATCAAAACTTACGGGATACAGCGAAGGCAGTCTTGAGAGGGAAATTTATAGCCCTAAATGCCTGTATTAAAAAAACAAGAAAGGCCTAAGCTCAAAGCTTTAACTGAACAACTAGAGAAACTAGAAAAAGAACAGCAAACCAATCCCAAAGCAAGCAGAAGGAAAGAAATAATAAAGATTAGAGCAGAAATAAATGAAAATGAGAACAGAAAAAAATACAGAAAATCAACAAAACCAAAAGCCGGTTCTTTGAGAAGATCAATAAAATTGACAAACCATAGCTAGACCAACAAAGAAAAAAAGAGAAAAGATGCAAATAAACACAATCAGAAATGAAAGGGGGGAAGTTACAATTGACCCCACAGAAATAAAAAGAATCATAAGAGGATATTAAGAGAAACTATATGCCAACAAATTAGACAACCTAGATGAAATGGACACATTTCTAGAAACACACAACCAACCTACACTGACGCTACAAGAAATACAAGAACTTAACAAAACCAATCACATTTAAGGAGATTGAATCCGTCATCAAAAATCTCCCAGCAAAGAAAAGTCCAGGACCAGATGGCTTCACAGATGAATTCTACCAAGCATTTAGAAAAGAATTAAAACTAATCCTGTTTAAACTCTTCCAGAAAATTGAAGAGGAGGGAAAATTACCCAACATATTTTATGAAGCCAACATCACCCTAATACCAAAGCCAGATAAAGATTCCACAAGAAAAGAAAATTACAGACCAATCTCTCTAATGAACATAGATGCAAAAATTCTCAACAAAATACTTGCAAATCGAATCCAACAGCATATTAAAAGACTTATACATCACAACCAAGTGAGATTTATTCCTGGTATGCAAGGCTGGTTCAACATAAAAAAATCAATCAATGTAATACACCACATTAACAAATTGAACGAAAAAAAATACATGATCATCTCTATAGATGCAGAAAAGGCATGCGACAAAATCCAGCATCCTTTTTTAATAAAAACACTTCAAAAGATAGGAATAGAAGGAAAATTCCTCAATATATTAAAGGCATATATGAAAAACCCACAGCCAACAGCATACTCAATGGGGAAAGGTTGAAAGCTTTCCCTCTAAGATTGGGAACAAGACAAGGATGCCCACTGTCACCATTGTTATCCAACATTGTACTAGAAGTTCTAGCTAGGGCAATTAGATAAGAAAAAAAAAAAAATTAATGGCATCCAAATAGGAAAAGAGGAAGTAAAACTCTCACTGTTTGCGGATGACATGATCCTGTACTTAGAAAATCCTGAAGTATACACGACAAAGCTACCTGAGCTAATAAATGAGTTCTGCAAAGTGGCAGGTTACAAGATCAACATGCAAAAAGTACACTAGTACTGAACAACCTGAGGAGGAAATCAGGGGGAAAATTCCATTTTCAATAGCAAAAAAAAAGACTCAAATACCTAGGAGTTAATTTAACCAAAGAAGTACAGGACATATATGCAGAAAACTAAAAAACAATGCTAAAAGAAAATTTAAAAGACATAAACAAATGGAAAGACATTCTGTGTTCATGGATTGGAAGAATAAATATCGTGAAGATGTCAATCTTACCCAACCTGATTTATAGATTCAATGCAATACCAATCAAAATCCCAACAGTTTACTTTACAGAATTAGAGAAGGCAATTACCAAATTCACCTGGAAGTGTAAGTGCACCTGAATAGCCAAAAGCATTCTAAAAAAGAATAGCAATGTGGGAGGAATTTCACTGCCTGACCTTGACACATATTACAAAGCTACAATGGTCAAAACAGCATGGTACTGGCATAAAGATAGACACATCTATCAGTGGAATAGAATTGAGAACCCAGATATAAACCCTCACCTATATGGTCAAGTGGTTTTTGACAAACCTACCAAGTCCATGCTAACGGGAAAAAACAGTCTCTTCAACAAATGGTGTTGGGAGTACAAATGGTGTTTGGCTATCTATAACCAAAAGAATGAAAGAGGACCCCTATCTCACCCCCTATACAAGAATCAACTCAAAATGGATCAAAGATCCAAATATAAAAGCCAGGACCATAGAACTACTAGAAGAAAATGTAGGGAAACATCTTCAAGACCTTGTAGTAGGTGGTGGTTTCTTGGACCTTACACCCAAAGCACGTGCAACAAAAGAAAAAATAGATAAATGGGACCTCCTCAAAATTCAACACTTTTTCACCTCA
>JAQZBX010082802.1:0-13475 GCA_029593785.1 Cabassous unicinctus | reverse complement strand
TTTTTTTTGGTTGTTTTTAAAATAAAAACAACAAAAAATCCACCTAGATTCAACAACTTCAGTGTGTTACTTTATTTGAATCTGCTGCTGTTTTGGGTTCAGTTATACAGATTATGTTGACCTTACAAATTTAGTACCATTCTGGCTCATTATGAGCTGTTTCTCTATGATATTGTAAGTTTTATAGACCCCAAACCCAATGGCTCTTTCTTTCTTAACATATTTTAATGCTTTGTTTTCAGAGCACTCCCACAATGCTTTGTCTGGCAGCTCTTCATGGCATGGTGGCCTTGGTAGGCTCTGAAGGGGATATAATGCAGGTAAAAAATTTAAAAATGTTAAAGATGAAAAAAACTATCTATTGAGGTAAGAACTCTGAATGTATACATAGCCATACCAAGAGGAGAATATCCAATATCTCAGAACAGATAAGTATAACTCATAGTAATGGTTATACTGGGATTTTCATTACCTTACTGCATGAAAAATTGCTCTTGGCCAAAAATTCTTTCTATAGAGATTTGTGCCTTGATTTATTTGGTCTGTTGGGTCAACTTGCATACTTTTCTCACATCCCTGCCTGAGAAAATTGATTGAATGACAAGAAATTTCAAAAGTCATTCACAGGAAACCCCATTTTGTATCTTTACTATTTAAGTCTATATTTATGTCATTATTCTTTTACTTCAAAATGTTTTCTACCATGGGTGTATGTATGGGTATGTTTACCAGTAATTCTAAGGTATTCTTTCATTCATCCAGTAAAAGTTTATTGAGTGGCTATCATGTGTCACACTAAACTGGTGCTAGGGACTCGATAATAAATAAAACATGGACCCTGCCCTCCAGGAACTCACAGCTTATGTTTTTGAAATATAAGAACATAACGATGTATTATTTTCTAACTTAGAAAATGAGAACTGGCATACTGAGACTATCCTTATTTACTTTTTTGTGTGTGGTTTGGGGTGGGGGTGTCTCCTTATTCTTTCAGCTGAAGTCAGAAGCCATCCAAACTTCTCATTTTCAAGGCAGACTTAATGAAGTCATCAGAACCTTAACTCAGGTAAAATCTTTGGATGGAAAAACACATTCCCCTTTCCTTTCTTTTTCTATTTCACTATGTAAAATTTTTGCCTGGAAAATGGGGGTTTCTCTGTTCATTTATGCGGAGTTCAAGGGGCATTTGGGAGCAATTGATAGTCCTGCATTTGCTGGCAAACATGCATTGCCTCTGGGGGGAGAAAAAAGCTGGCATTTTTGTGTTAACTTAGGTTGGCATTGGTTTCCCTTAAAAATTAAAACCTGACCCTTCAAGGAATGTCAGGCCCTAAGGACAAGGAAAATTGGAAGGTGATCAAAGGGCAGGGTAGATATCTAGGCAGAGTGGTCATGAGGCGCTAGTTCAGATGTCACTGATAAAGGTATTTGGGTAAATCATTGTCATAGTTATTCTTGGATAAAATATATATATATATATATATATATTCATTTGCTTAAAAATGTTTTTATTTTTTAAGATAATTTACTTTTAAAAGATTGATCATGTTCATTGCATAGAATTGAAATTACAGAATGAAAAAAACTGGAAAAATATTACCCAACCTGAAACAACCATTGTTAATATTTGATGTCATTTTTTTTAAGCATTATTATTTTCTTTGTATCCTATTCTTTTCACTTAGCATACCTGTTTTTATTCTTGTAAAATGCAGCTAATTATAATACCTACCACATAAAAAAGTTTTAGTAATTCATGCTTTTAAAAGCAAACTGAATCTCTGAACAGAAGACACTCTCTTTTGCATGTAAGAATATGAAAATGCTCGAAAAAAATAATTCTACTGAAGCTTAAGTTGCTTTGGCTTGGGAGAAAAAGCTATAAATGAAAAATATTATTGGAAAAATGCTCATTATGAATGATAAAGTGGTAATAAAACCTTGTTATTTAAAGTAGAGAACAAAATATCTCCTACCATATTTAGAGATATTTTTGTCTTAAGTAACTGTCATCTCTTTTCTACTTTTTGGATTTTCATTTACCATTTTCTGAAAATTCCTTTGAGACTAGTCTGACTGAGGGAACCTGAGATAACTACTAGTATCTTCTGCCAAAACAGATTCATTGAATGATTGATTCAGTGATTCAGTGATTGAATGATTGATTGAATGTTTCAGCAAACATTTCTTGAGCACCTACTATGTCCCAGGTATAGTGTACTAGACACATAATATTACATCCCCTTACCAGCCAAGCCTCTGCCTCATGAAAGGTTAGTGAAGGATTAGTGATTTTCTACAAGTGGCCTTTTATTGGAGTTTGGATTTTGCCCATCATTGAACTGTTACACATTTTTGTCCACAGGTCATCAGCATTTCTGGGGTGATTGGTCTTCAGTCAAATGCAATCTGGCTTCTAGGACATCTTCATCTATCCACTCTGTCCTCAAATCAAAGTAGAACCTCTGGTAAGATTAGAGTCATAGAACATTGGAGGTGGAAGGAGGGATTGCTAACTCGGTGCACTGCATTTTGTTAGAAGCATTAATCTTCACAACAACCCTAAGTGATGGGCATTATCATCCCTTTTTTACACTAGAGGAAAATGGGGTGTGGTGAGGTTTTGTGATTTGCCCAGGTTTTGTGATTTGCTCACTATTCACAGATGACATGATTCAAATTTAAAAATTCTGAAATATCTACAACAA
Organism: Cabassous unicinctus; assembly: GCA_029593785.1. Classification (NCBI taxonomy): domain Eukaryota; kingdom Metazoa; phylum Chordata; class Mammalia; order Cingulata; family Chlamyphoridae; genus Cabassous; species Cabassous unicinctus. Next base: position 10,767 of record JAQZBX010082802.1, on the reverse strand, counting down.
AGCTACTTGAACTAATAAATGAATTCAGGAAAGTAGCAGGATACAAGATCACATAGCAGTAAGTGGTAGACATGTGACTTGAATCCAAACTTGTCAGCCTCCAGACCCATGATCTTTCCCTTCTTCCCCTCTGTTCCTTTAGAGATCCATTTAGACATAGAGTCTAACCTCCATAATTTTACAAATGAAGAACTCGAGGCACAGAAAAATAACAACTTACATACAGAGGTAGTTTAGTGAAGAAGCCAGAAACTGAAAATTAGGAACCGGTCCTTGATGCTTGGAGCAGAGTTCTTTTTATTTTACTAGTTATAGTGGCCCTTTGTGTAGTATTCATGTTTCATTAAAAGTCTCTTCATATATGGCTGGAGTTTTGGGGGCCCTATTTTTTAAATATTTAACTTGGATTTTATTTTTTTTAATAATACTTTTTTGAGAAATAATGGCATAGGTACATCTAAATATGTATGCCTCTTTAGACTTGGAATTGAAATCCTAGGTCTTAATATAGCAAGGCTTTTCTATTTCTAGCTTTTCGATAAAAGCAATAAAAAATATTTGTAATTTTCACAGGCTTAATTTATGTTTGTACTTAGAGATTTTCTGGGCAAGGTATCACTGCTAATCCACTGGGACCTACATCTATTCCTTGCTCTTTATAGAATTTTGACCCACTGGCTATAGGGCACCCAGGCCAGAAAAGTATAGGTACCAACGATTCCTTAAAACCTTCACATATCCACTGTTAGGTATCTAAGGACAGCGTTATCATGATCAAGAACCACTGTAATTACTGTTTCCCTTACTTTCAATCACTCCTTAGCTATAGAAATAGGACGTTGTTCCACAGCCTTCCCAACATTATGAACTTCAGACAGCTGGAAGCTGTTACATTAAAGTGGAGGAAAAAAAAAAAACAAAAAACAATAATCATATTGGAAACCCTTGATAATGCCAGTTTTGAAGGGCAGGGCCCTCAGTGTCCTGGTAAAATAACATGTTTATATCACACTTTGACTTTTTTTATGTAGGCTTTTAATTGTTACATTTTAAGATACATGGTATGGCTCACATATACTCAAATCAGAGAGTAGTGAATCATCTTATACCCAGCTTCTTCTGAACAAAATGATTGTATGTCTGGAAAAGTACAGCTACTTGTTCCTGGTGGAATTTTCCAATTGAGCCATTTATCGCAGTAAAAACCATTTCATGAAAGAATTATGGGGAACTGGGAGGAAAAGGATTTAGGAGACTCCCAGGACTTGACTAGCATAAATGTCACTGCTTTACCATTCCAGGTCAGCAACTGCACCTGGTTATTTGCACATATTGGTCACTTAGAGGACTCTGCCTTATGAAGCAAGGGACTGGTGGCCATTAATACTGCTTATTGAGTTTCTGGTTTCAGCATGTCTTGAAGTGGCCCCTGGAATAGTGGCCTTAGTGGCCTCAGCAGCCTCAGCGCAGAAGTCCAGCAGACTCCTTGCTGACCCTGACTAGATCGCTGGTTTGTACTCATTGATGTGACAATGTGGAAAGGATTATTTTTGACCATTTCAATAAAGTTTTCATCCTCTGTGATTTTTCAGCCTCAACTAGGTTTGCTCCCATTTTAGATTTGCTTGCAGAGCCTAAGTAATCAAGGCCAGTCACTTAATCTAATAGAATTAGTTGCAGCCACAGAGTATTGTGCCGAGATTAATGACATAAACATCTCCGCTTTGTCTCTAGTTGATATGTCAGCATGAGATCATTATCTTTCCTTCATTAGTCCCGCCAAGTTCACTGGTTAATTTGATCATTTTCTGTCTCCACAGTTCCTACTGACTATAGTTATTTGCCTGAAAGCAGTTTTATTAGAGCAGCCATTGGCTTCTTCATTACAGGAGGAAAAAAAGGCAAGTGAGCATATTTCTTGAATTTGATCATTCTTTCTACATGTTAAATAAGTTTGTGTGTCCTAAGCATGCCTTTGTAGAATTAAACAATACAAATCTGAAGGGATGAATATTTTCTTCTGCTGTTCAAGCTAAGCCATCTTTGCAATAGAGTTGACCAGGAGGCTAACTACAGAAAATGGTGCATAAACATATGTAGTGTCTTGGAAATCACTGTTTCTAACATTGGGTGACTTTGTGGAAACTGTCTTCATCCATTCGGTCATTTGAAAGTATACCTGCACAGATTATTTTTCTTATCAATTGCAACTGAATGTGATCTACTAAGAGAAAACACACCTGGGTGCCATTTGTATTCCAAGACCTGACCTGGTTGCAGGTCCTCTCCCTGAACTGTGTGTGATTACTTGCTGTGCTTTCAGCTTGTGAAACATTTGTCTCTTTGTGATTCTGTGTTGCTGCTACCCACATTAACACACAAGCAACTTGAAGACAGAAATTGAGTGCCTTTTTTTAGCTGTAGCCAGAATAATGCCATGTAAGTTATTGAATAAATGTTCGTTAATGAACACATATTATTCAGAAGTGTGAGGAAAAACTGGGTCAGAATTGAATACTGTCATGACTCAGGAACCAGTTTCATTAATGAAATGTTTCATTGATGTTTATCTTTCCTTTGAGCTGTTTAGGGCAGTCTGTGTAAAAGCAGTATCTTTATTACAGCAAGACCATCCCAATCTTAGGGAAAAAAGTTTTTAAAAGATTAAAGCAAAACACTAGTAGAAATCTTGGAAAAATCAAGTTTGATTAATGGAGGTCATAGAACAATAAAATATTTCCATTGGAAGGGACCTTAGAGGTCATGTTTTCTAATTTCCATATGGTTACAGTTATTCCTTGAAGTGTATGAATCCAGTGATGAAGCAAATAGAATTTATGAACTACTTTCATAGCTTAGAGATGATTTCCTTTATTTCTGGAGTTCTAGAAATTGTGTTACTATCCTAGGGCAGTGAGTTAGCATTAGTTGCTTTTATATAGCCTCAGTAAATAATGATATATGGTTATATTTATGGTTGTATGCTATATATATGTACATATGTATATTTAAACACATGCAGTCAGTTAATTGTTTATATTGTTAAATCTGTTTAAAATAGAGATGTGTTCATTAGTAAGAAACTGAATTCTTACTAAAAATTCCATGGCCAAAACAAAGCTAGAAATATATTTTTGGGTTTTTTTGTTGTTGTTGTTGTTGTTGTTACTTTGCTTACTGCTACATTATAAAAATTTTTTAATGATAATAATGTGAGATAGTTCCTTGAGAAATAAGATAAACCTTCTTAAGGTCAAATGAGAGATAGACTTTTTTCTTTTCTAATGAAAAAAGATGGGTCATTTTGGCTCCCCAAATCCGTATTGCTTGGCAGAAATGAATTTTCTCTGAATCCAATGGGAGATTGTTGGTTAAATGTAACATTTTTATGATTACACAGTCATGGCACAACAGGAAGTATTGTTCTGCTCCAAGAAAGTCAGGTAGCACTGGAATCGAGATGTTATGTGTAATCTTGCTGAAAGCCCTTTTAAAATAGATAAATGAAGTATTTAAAAATTCCGTATTATCAATCCAATTTTTAGCATTTTCAGGTTGTGAGAGAGGGCTGCCTTCTTGTCAGGTTTGCTGACTAGATTGAGAGGAAAATCTATTCAGCCTTACACATTACTAATGATGACCCCAGAGGAGTGGGGGCCGTGGGAGGCTGACCTCGGCCTCAGAAGCCCATTTACAAAAACAAAACCAGTCCCTGCTCTATGGGGCTAAATGGGATGGCCAAATGCGGAGGTGTGCATGCAAACAAGTGTTTTCTTCTTCAATATGCCCAGCTCATTTGAATTTTAATAACTCCCTTCTGAAGCAGCTTTTGAGTTTAAATGTCTGGATGTCACTCACCACAGTCCAGTGGGGCTGCTGATAGGAAGGATGACAACTTTGGTGAGCTCTTTTGAGGGAGAAATGGTTTTAAAGAATAAAAATTATGCCTGGCATATGCAGAAGAGAGAAAACTGTAAAGGGTTGGCATGGCTTCTTTGCCTCTGTAAGATATTTTTAATTTTACTGATTCCCAGGATAAAAAAAAAATGTGATGGGTTAATTCCTAATCCACCAGGGTGAGATTGGACATTACAATCTCATTTTTAGCCAATCATATTTGAGATAGCAAATATATTGGTCTGCTTTTTAATAACTAGGGTTTTTCTCACTTTGTATACTCTCTTTAATACTGATGTGATAGAACATGTAAGGTGTTCACAGCATCCATTTCGTACATACCTGCATCTTAAAACCATATCAAATAGATGAGATTTCTTCCAATTTTAAAAGATTTCAGTTAACGGTTTTGAATATAGCTGTTTTTCTATCCCATGTAACATTCTCTTTTCTTCCCTATTAGCCCTGTCCTTCTTATATCAAATTTATTATTCCTTAACCTTTTTGTCATTTATACATTTATATGATCATTATGTATTCCTATGAACATCCTTGACTATGCTAGGCTTAAAATCTTTGTTCATAATTCCTCCTATTATTATTATTTTCCTCTAAAGGGTCTCTAATTTTTGACTCTTGTTTTTTATTTCTTTTCCACTCATTTATTATTTTTCCTGATTTCTGATCTTTGTATCTTCTCAACCTCATATGATTTTCAGATTTCATTAAGATTTTGCCCACTTCCTTTATAAAACATATTAAAAGTCCTTAATAAAAGTAATAATTTATTCCTAGTGCTGAAATTAGGTATTTCTAAATAACAGAATTGTTTTTATTATCATCCTGTTGCTGGGGAAAATGACTAACACTTTCTAAGCTCTTGTTTTTCTACTGGGCTTTAAAAGTTCTCTGTAAGAAGTATTGTTTGAGAAAAAATGTATTTAAGTCTATGTAATAGAGTCATTATGAATAGCATTTCCTTCTTGATATGAATTCATTTGTCAGCGATCTGTGCGTGCAAGTATTGGGCTTGTGCATAAAATAGGGTAGATGTATTTTCAGTTAGTCATTTTGGACTATTAGCATGAAATATGATTGTTGAAAATGAGTGGTCAAAGGAATAGAATTAGTGAACTCTGAGTGTACAGTAAATAATATGAGAAAGCCATCCTTTTTTCTGATGAAAGCATGGTGTAATTTACCAAGATTATGTATACTTTAAAATATTTTAATTTAGTAATAGTTTCCTACACAAGTCCTTTTAAGAATCATTATTAGAAATGAATACATATTTATAACACTAAATTAAAAAATGATATAAAGAAGAAAATAAGGATTCCCCTATAATATCACCACCTAGAGATAGCCACTGTAGGTTTTCTGTGTATGTCCTCCTAGATGTGTGTGTTATAGTAGATCATAAAATTTAGATTCATTTAATATCTGATTTTTTAAAATTTAACAATTTCCCTTGGAATGGGACATAGAGCTTTATAATCACCACTCCTCTCTGCCAAAAGGAGGCTTGGAAGAAAGTATGAAAAAAGAATCCTGTTGTATCACTTTCTGGACATTTGTGAATTGGATATGTTTTGAGGGTGTTTGGCTTCCATTTTTAGTTGTAAACATGAAAATATTTAGAAGGAAAAAAGTCACCAACAGCTATTATTGTTTTTTGATGTCACTTATGTATACACAATTTTTACATATTTCCAAGTATACATATAGTTTTTATTTTTTAACTTAACATTATATTATAATCATTTCCCTATTGTCCATATATCTCCATAATTATCATTCTTAAATGGATATAGAATTTTCCAATCAAATTGATGAATCATGATTAACTTAACCATTTCCCTATTGGTCTTTTTTAGATTTCCATTTCCATTATAGTGAACATCTATATGGAGCTTTCTCTATTCTGCATGTTACTTTCTGTATTAGTCAGCCAATGGGGTATTGATGCAAAGTACCAGAAATCTGTTGGCTTTTATAAGGGTATTTATTTGGGGTAAAAGCTTAAAGTTACAAGGCCCTAAAGCAACTCAAGGTTGCTTTCTCACCAAAGTCAGTTGCCACACGTTGAAGCAAGATGACAGGGATCTCTGCCTTATCTTGCAGGGCTTCCTATATCAGTCTCTGGCTTAGGGCTGTTTCTCTCTGGGCCTTCTCAGCTGCTCAGCAGCAAACTATCAGGCTAATGGCTCCTCTCTCCCTGAACTTTAGCTGTTTGAGCCTTGTCCTTGCTGTCACATGACAAAGTGCTCTCCTCTGGCATCTATGGAGCTCTCTCTCTCCCTGTGTCTTCTTGAGTGAGTGTCTGTTTATATCAGCCCACCAAGGGGGCAGGGACTCAATCTGATTCATGCCCTACTGATGTGGTCAAATCAAAGCCCTAAATGGATTTTGTTAAGTAAACTTAAAACCTTTGAACTTAATACAATCAAAGGGTATCACACCCATAGAACAGACCAGTTTACAAACATAATCTTTCTCTTTTTTGGGGATTCACAAATAATCTCAAAGTGCTACACTTTCCTTAGGATAAATTCTCAGCAATATACTAGTGGGCAATGGTCTGCAGATTTTGATGACTTTAGGGATGGCATGATCTTATTGCTCTCCAAAATGATTGTGCCAGCTCTCAGTACCTCAGTCCGGTATGAATATGCAAAGCAATATAACAAGAGGTTGAAAGCATAGGAGTCAGCCTGCCCGAGTTCATATCCCAGATCCACCACTTTCCAGCTACATATTCAGGCAAACTGCTTAAGCCTCTAAGCTTCAGTTGCTTCTGTAAAATGCAATAAATAATCGAATCTTCTGTAGAGTTTTCGTAAAGATTATGAGTCACTGTATGTAACAGTACTTAGAAAACAAAATAAAGAATAAAATTCCTCCTAGTTATAGTATCATATTACAAAGCAAACCAACTTATAGACGAATAAATGACAACAATAAAAACCAGTCAGGTATAAAATGATACCTTAAGATGGCTTTAATTTGCATTTCATTGCCAAAAGGAATGAACATTTTTGCATGTATTTACTATTTGAGAGGTTGCTTATTTTTTTTTTATTAAATTTTAGACAGTGTAAAAAATTTGTACCTTTTTTTTGCTTTTTATTATGAAATAATTTCAAACTTACCTAAAAATTGCAAAAACAGAGAACTCCCATATTCCCCTTCACCTAGAACCCCTATTTAAGTCTCACTAACTATTCCAATAATAGCCAACTAGAAAAAGTGCATAGAATAATGGAATAAAAAATTGCCTTTTAGCAATAAAGCAGCTAAATAATAGTAATAGGCAAGAAACATTAATGAGCACTAAACTAATGGATGAAAGTAGGAAGAAAAATGGGATATTCATAATTCTCAAAGTCTCTCCACACAAAATATTGATGGCTTATAAAGGGAAAAGAGCAACTTGATAGTGGAGGAAAATGGAAGACATCACTTTATCCAAGTGATCAGTAAACATCACTGATGCAGGAACATAGACATAGTGTACCACCTGATAGGACACAGTGAAGAACATGGCTCCACTTCTGTGATAGTTCTGCCAAAACTGCATAACTTGACTCTCAAATGAGGAACATGACACAAACCCAAATTGAGGACATTTTATAAAACAACTAATTTCTAATCTAAAAAAAAACGTTAAAGTCATGAAAGGCACAGATGGACTGAGGAATTATTCCAGATTGTAGGAGATTAAAGAGACATGACAAATAAGTTCAGTTCATGATTCTGGATTAGATATCTTTTTCTGTGAAGGCTATTGTTTATTTATATCACTGTGGACTCCTAGATTTCTATTTTATTTAGCTATTTATTAATCAAGTATTCATTATTTCAGTCTTCAAACTGTCCCAGATGTGGCAATAGGGGCCCCTTCAGACTGCCTCTTGTGTCCTTTTGACCTGGCCCCATCATTCTTTGAATACTTTCTTAATTTGTATCACAAGAAGATATTCTAGGCTCATCTTGTACTACCCTCAGCCCTGTAAATAGCCAGGTAGCCCAGGTTTTAGTGGGGAATGGTAATTAAAAGCTAAGATCTGGGTGCCAGATGTCTTATTGCTACTGGAGCAATCTGCTTCTAGGCCCTTTCGGTTGACAGAACTAGGCAATATATGTGTCCAGACACACACTATCTCTTTCTCTTTCTTTTATATATCCCTATATTTCTATATCTGGCTATATGTATTGAAAACCATGAGTTCACTGATTTCTCCAATTCCAGTTCAACACCACAGAGTTCATTCTACCTTTCCCTCTTTTTATATTTGTGGCTTCCTTCTCTCACAGTAAGAAGCCTGACTCCCATTTTTCTTAATATATTTTCACATTTGCTCAATCCCTCTGTATGTAATCAGTCTCCTGACCCCATTGGGCCACAGCCCCACTAAGCTGACTTCCTCACTCAAGTCCTGATCTTCACTGGGCTGCTCCCCTACTTGGCGCCCTTCCTAGTGCCAAGGATGGGGCCTAGAGATGTTTATGTTTTGGATAATTCTGAATGTTGTTAAAGTACTTGGTTTTAATAACACCCTACCCAACTTTTAGAGTCTGAGTGACATATCAGAATCATCATGTCGTTTTTTTTTAAACCCCACCCCCATGCTAGTATTTCTTTTTTTTTTTTTTTTTCATATACTTTATTTTTAAAGAAGTTTTAGATTACAGAAAAGTTACATTGAAAGTATAGGGGATTCCCATATACCATATATCCTACCACTTCCCCCTTTTACATTTTCCCCTATTAATTACATCTTTCATTAGTGTGGTACATTTGTTACAATTGATGAACAAATATTGAAGCATTGATACTAACCAAGGTCTATAGTTTACATTATGGCTTACACTTTGCACCATACAGTTTTATAGGTTTTGACAAAATATATAACAGCCTGTATCCATCATTGCAATATCATGCAGAACAATTCCAATGTCCTAAAAAATGTCCTATCCACCTAGTCTTCCCTCCCCCTCCCCTCAGAATCTCTGGTAACCACTATCTTTATATCAATGTTACAGGTCCTTCCATTACTACAATAATAATTTCTACCTTGGTCCATGGTTGCATTCCCCCCTTATGTTTGTTCATTCCTCAATCTTGAGGTTTTGGGAATGGTGATGCCTGCTCTGCTTCAGATTGAGAGGGCACTTAGATCTTATGGGGCAGATGGAAGGAACTGTGTATTGCTTGCAGTTGTAGATACTCTTTGTTTTTTGGGATGGGAGTTGTCTATCATCACCATTTTGTTAGTTGTCCTGGGCAAGTCTGATGAACTAGGAGTAGGTGTTGGCTGCAACTCTGCTTAGATTAAGGGCTCAACTGGCATATGAACAGACAAAAGATTTAAGTCACTAGGACATATATTTAATAGGTATAGTGCTAATTATAGGTTTAAATAAAAGAGGTAGAAGGATCATGAGTAGCAAAATTATAAATGAGTCTGTGTTACATTGGGAAAATAGGTGGTCATATATTCCAAGGTAAGGCCCACCAATGGGGTACTGATTTCATGGGGTTGTGTGCCTTGGCTATAGTGTCCATATGTCTCTAGAGCCCTTGGGGGCATTAATATCAAAGGCTTGGCTATTGGTCTGTTTTCTTTTATCAGACACTGCCTATGTACTCTAGAGATTCTTGCCACTCTATTTGAGAATGTAGCAGGACTCCCCATGTTAGGAGTTTAATATTTTGTTGGTTATTGTGTGGGTCTCCAACCACTGAGATAATACCCTACCACAACATGAACACATTCCTATTCCATAGAAGCATGCCCCAGGTGCAGCCTTCCCCACACATCTTCCCACCACTGATACCCTGCCCCAGTGACCGTCCCCTGCCATAGATGCCTGCCTATGGGAGAGGGGGAATTGCCCGTCAAATGTTAACTACTGTCTTAATTCTAGAGTAGTTTCTTGCAGGGAGGTAAACATTTTTTAGCTCCAACAAAATACTGTGCTGTAGTTCTTTCTACCTGTGTTTTCTACTGACTTTGTCTGCTTTCTACTCCTTTACTTATTGGCTTAAAAATCCTTAAAAACCCATCAAGTGGGACCTTCCCTGATGTTCCAAGATTAGGTTAGATTCCTTATGTGTTACTCTCCTATGTATTTTTCATGGTACTTTGCATATCTTTAATTATTTGCTTAATTATTTAAAGTTATTTTTTGAAAGTTATGTCTTTCCTATTGGACTGTAATTTCTAAAGGGCAAGTACAAGATCTGTGTTTTTACCCTTTTATCTTAGAATCAACTACTTAGCATGTAATCATTTTCAAGTATTTGTTGACCTATACCTTTATGCATATATATTGGCTGGATAATCAAGTTAAGTTGCCCCTAAACAACAAATAAGTACTGTTAGGCCTTCTCAGTTCCAAATCCATTGTCTGTAAAGTATTTCCTCTTATCTAGGGCACTTGTTTGAAAGGTAAAACACTGTAATAAGGGAGCTGATCATTCCATTAACTTAGATTTGGATTCTTTCGTCCCATGCTAAAGATATCTAGGGGAGGAACCATGTGCCTCTGTTTGCCTGAAACATTGTGATTTCCTCTCTTTCCTTGCTTCCCATGGAACTGCCAAGTATTTTCTCCATTGCTAATAGTTACTTTCATTCCACCTAGTGTCATAATTAGATCCCTGCATATTTAGTGGAAAATGTTGTTTGATTCTAGTTAAGCTACTCAGTGCTGATTCTCTGTCCTTTTAAATGTAAAAGATTTATTGTTTTATCATACTTTACTTGATTTTCAACTCTGTCCTCCATTTTCCAAGTCTTCCTTGCTTCTGACACTTACTTTTATATCAGGACAATTCTAGACAATATAGAAGCAACATCTAAA
>JAQZBX010082801.1:0-13472 GCA_029593785.1 Cabassous unicinctus | reverse complement strand
GGAGGAGAGCTGAGGGATGAGCAGAAGCCACCATGTGCCTATCACTAAAGATGCAGCTCAGGGAGAAAGCATCTCCTGATGATACCTTGATTTGGACACTTTCACATCCTTGGAACTGTAAGCTTATAAGTTAATAAATCCCCATTGTAAAAACCAACTTATTTATGGTATATTGCCTTGGCAGCTTTTAAAAAACGGAAACAAATTCTATCCTCAATTGTAAAAATGTTCCACAACAATGCAAGATGTTGGTGGATGTACGGTATATGGGAATCCTGTATTTTATGCATGATTGTTCCATATATCCACAAGTTCTCTAGTAAAACAATTATGAAAAAGAAAAAAACCAAACAGCTTAAGAATTTTAAGTTGAGTTTCTGGTTGTGGAAAAAATACACTCAAGACAGAAATAATCCATTTTCAGGAATATATAAAATTTGAATTATTTTTGGTAATTAATTTTTAACATCATTAAATCTCTTTGATATAATTGATCATCACAAAATTCTTACTGAAATCAACACTACATGAATTTAATAATTAAAACAAAATATGTTTCATGCAGTGTTGCTAAACTAGCTCTATGTAGGAATTTCCTATACCTGACCACTTGAGGCCTATGATATCATCAAGATTCAAAAGAGTGCCTAAAACTCTTATAGTTAATATAAAATCCTATAAGTATGAATCAGAAAACTGGCTTGATTTATTACTCATGAAGCCATAACTTTCATTCTTGATATGAGAAATCTTCCATCTGACTTACTATGTGTATATATATATATATGTAAATATTTCAAGTCTCACAGAAATGCCAAATTGGGCAAACTCTGAAGATTCAATGAGTGAAGAAGTCCTTAAGTCTTTACATTACGGTAGGTAAAAAGGAAATTCAACCCTATATACCTGCTTCTCAATTATTATTTAAGAAAATTAAAGAATACTAAAATGACTTGTATTGTTATGTAAATTCCAACTGTGTTATATGCTGATTTTCCTTTAATAGTAATGCCCTCTGTTTTAACTTATGTACACAAAATTTCATATATTTTCCAAGTATATGGCAAAAAAGTTTTAAAATTAAAATTATGTTATAAACAGAGACAACATAATTAATTGAACAACAGTGGCATAAATAACTCACTCTTGAGTATTATATATTCTTAACGTAAAGATAACCAAAGTTTCCCTTATTAGCTTCTCAAAATCAAGGACTTGAAGTTGGTTTTTCAATTTTCCTATGCAGAATTTCTGCTCATGAAAAATACTATTATTACATTGTGGAACTCTGTTTTGACCTGCCTGGTGGTCTGCACATGATCTGACTCAGGCACCAACCTTTGTTTTACCCCATGTTGGAAATTTCTCGGGGCTGTGTTGACCTCCAAAGTGGTTTGATACAAAACATTTATATTCACATATAGCTACATTCACCAGCATTAGACACAACAGACTGGCAACCCTCAGATTGATATGATGGTTAATTTTACATATTAACTTGACTGTGTTATAGTGCCCAGGTTGTCTGCCATACAATTTCATAGATATTGCTGTGAAGATATTTTATAAGTGGATTGAAATGTACAATTGGCTGGCTTTAAGTAAAGCAGATTACTCTGAATAATGTAGGTATACCTTATCCAAATTGTTGGATATATTAAATGCATAAAGCTGAGGGTTTCAGAAGGATGAAATTCTGTCATAAGACTATACCTGTCACTCTGTCCTGAGCTTTCAAACTAAGGAATTCATACTCAAGATATCAATTTCACTATTACAGGGATTTTCATCCTCCTGCCTGCCCTTCAGAATCATATTTATCATCCCCCTCCCAATCACAGGAGCCAATTCTTTATAACAAATCATAGATATAATATTTAATATATATGTGTATATATACACAAACACCTACATATATATACACACAAATCACACATATACATACATGTTATTGCTTCTATTTTTCTGGAGAATTTTGACTAGTACAGATTTTGATATCATTAGAGGAACTTATACAATAGGATGATTTTGTTAAGTTGTTCCTGGGACTTTTAGAATTGGTTCTTAACCTACTCAAATTAAAACAGCTCTATTTCCAGTGGTAAAGAAGATTCTGGCAGCCCCTGATGTGAAATGTCCATATAGCTATACAAAATATCACTATTGGATACTCTTTATCAAAGATTTACAAAAGGAAAGTTTCTGTTGACCAGGTATTTCATTTGTGTGAAATTAACAAGTGCAGTGATATTGTCTTGGTGCTCCTAATGTGCTAGAGAATGTGGAGGATTAAAAGGATGAAGTCAGGGCTTTAAATTCCCTGTTCAAACAATATCAGCATGAACTTCTTAAGAGTCCTCAGAACAAGAACCAGCAGTGGGAATTCTCAGCCATGGTCCTAGTGACTTTTCTGCCTGTGACTATGCAAGCCACATATTTTGCTGCCATTTTCCTCATACAGACCACTATATATTTTGTCAGAATCTACAAAAGTACATTATGGAAAAGATAAGCCATAGTGTAAACCATTTACCATGGTTAGTAGCAATGCTTCAATATTTATCAATTAGAGCAAATGAACCAAACTCCTGTAGGATGCTATTGGCTGGGTAGGATGGGGGGAGGGGAGAGGGATATATGGAAGTTTTTATGTGAAGTTTTTATGTAACTTAACCTTTTTGGAAAATGAAGTGAAAAAAATTAAACACTGGAGGAACATACAGGAGAAATTGTCAATACACATAAAAGATAACAAATCTTATGGTGATGAAAAACAGGATGCCAAAAAAATTTATATTTTATTTTTTATTTCTTTTATAATATTTTAATTTCATTATTATTACCTTTTGTTGACTTTGTTTTGGGGAAGCCTTAGATTGCAGAAGGGTTGCAACTGTGGCAGAGGAGGACCACCAGTGTGGGGAATCTGGGGTGAGGGGATATGTGTGGATGTGGCACCTGGGGCACCCCTCTATGGAATGTGAATGTGTTTATATGCTCATAGGCTGTTGTTTCAGTGGGTGAAGACCCATAGAAAAACCGATGCAATATTGAATTCCTATGCTGGAGAGTCCAGCTACATTCTCTAATAGAGTGGCATAAATCTCTAGTGTACATGGTCAAGGCCTAGCAAAGGAGGACAGACCAATACATCAGGCCCTTGATATTGATGCTTGTACTTATGAACATTTTTCTTGTGAAATTGAAACTTTGTCTAGTATTATATATTGCCTAAGAGTTACCCCCTGAAATCTTCCTTTGTACTCAAATTTAGCTTTTCTCTAAGCCAAACTCAGCATAGAAGTTCACTGCCTTCTGCCTGACATGGGACATGACTCCCAGGGATGAGCCTCTCTGGCACCCCAGGAATTATTACCCAATGCCAACTAGTTATGAATTTGGAAAAATACCTAGAAAAAGGGGGAAAATATAAAATACAAATGAGTTTTTATGACTAAGATATTTCAAAGTGAGTCAGGAGGTCATTCCAGTGGTTATGCTTATGCACATTTCAGGAGGATCTCATTGAATGCTGCAGTAAAAAGTGTCTCAAGCAGGGGTATTCCTGAGGGCTCTAGAGACATCCAGACACTCTCGGCAGGGCAGACAATCCTAGGAAATTGATACCTCTTTTGTGGGCCTTACCTTGGAATATATTGTAACCTATCACCTCAATGTATCAGAATAGATTCATTTATAATTTTCTTATACATGGTTCTTCTGTCCTTTTATTTGAACCCAAGATTAGCATTATGCCCATTAAATATATTTCCCAGAGATTTATATCTTTCAGCTGTTCATATGCTGGTTGAGGCCTGAATATCAGCAGAGTTGCAGCCAACAACTATTCTTAATTTGATTGGACTCATCCAGGACAACTAACAAAAGGATGATGATGGACAAAGTCCATCTCAAAAAACAGAGTGCATATACATCTGCAAGCAAGACAGTCTCATCCATCTGCCCCATAGGATCTAATTACCCTTTCTATGGGAAGCAGAGTAGGCTTCACCATCTCCAAGTCCTAAATGTCGAGGAATGAACATAGATAAGAAGGGAATGCAAGTATGGACCAAAGTAGACTTATTATTGTTATAGTAGTGGAAGAACTTGTAACATTGATATAAAGACAGTGGTCACCAGAGGGTCTGAGAAGAGGGAGAAATCATGTAACATGGGGGATTTTAGGGGCATTGAATTTGATCTATATGATATTACAATGACATATACAGGCCACTATACTTTTTGTCAAAATGTATAATTCCATTTTGCACCATACCATAAAATTATGAGGTGCAAACTGTACACCATAACGTAAACTATCGACCATGGTTAGTAGTAATGCTTCAATATGTTTTCATCATTTGTAACAAATGTACTACACTAATGAAAGAATTTGTTAATGGAGGAAATCATGGGCAGGGGAGGGAAAGGGGTATATGGGAATCCCCTATATTTTTGATGTAAAATTTACGTAATCAAAAGCTCTTTTAAAAATAATTTTAAAAATGTGGGAATGAGAAGTTATGAGTATGTAATTAGAAATGGATAGTTAATAAATTCCTCTTTGAGTGTAATTTGATATTATAAATGCTAAATCTTAGTTACATGTTTCAAAAATTGTTCCAATCTTCTTATAATTTACCCTGAAATATATTTAGTTTTAAAAATATAAAGTTTGTTCTAAGAAATTTACAAGATGCTTTCTAGTCATATACTTTGCTTAAACATATTCTTAACCATTTTCTTATTATTTACTCTAAGCAATTCTCAAACACCCTAAAATAAACAACCAATAAAATATCATCTGCATGTTACATAGAGGTAAAATGTAACAAAAATTTCAAAAGTATACTGCTGATTTATAATTAAAAAATGACAGAAATTTATAAAACAAATTATTTGTAGATACAGATACCAACAATCACTTTAGGTAGATGATATTTCTAATATATTATACAATTTTAGTAGACTAAAATGGATATATGTAGGAGTTTTATTGTAAAATTGATCTACAAAATTTATAATCAACTATTTATCATGGTTGCCATACTTAAGATGAGATCTTTACAAATAATAAAATATAATTCTATATATAAGCACATTATCTCACTATATATAACTATAAATTGAATAAAATACATTCTTATAAAAGATTGAGAAACCTAATTAAACAATTCTAATTGTATACCATTCAAATAGATACATCTGGTATATAGAGATATAGAATATTTAACAATATAAAAGGAAATGAAATTATATAACTCATACTAACCAAATAAATCTAATAAGACAATTAGGTTTCCTGACAAAACAAACCTTAGTAATAAAATATCAATTTCATTAGGATAGATATTATTTTATGAAAATTTACTTTGCTGGTTAATACAAAAAAATCTAAACTTGTTATTCCACCACAAGCAGATTTATGGCCAGAGGGACTTATTGACCCCTATACCTGAACTCAAAGGACCTCTGATATTCAGAATAGTAAGATAATAAATTTGTCTTGTTTTAAGTCACCAAGTGTGTGGTGATTTGTTACAGTAGCAACAGGAAACAAATACAACATGGAACATTAATGCCATTTGATATGACCTTGATTAAGGCCATTTTCCAGACAATTATCCCAGTGGCAAGAAATATTTTCAGCTGTGTGAGCTGGCATGTGGGGCTCAGACTGGTAAATGCACCAATATCAAGACATTCAGTCCCATCTAAGTGATTCCCTCCACAGTCTAGGATCCATAGAGTCCATTCAATAAACACACAATATGAATTCACTTTTCTGTTTGCTTGATTTGGGCAGGTGGTAAGTTTTATAGTGTAAATATTCCTTTTCTTTTGTAATCAGCCCTCTGTAAAGGGCATACTTTTATCTGATATTCATTTTCAATGTGAGTTTAATGAGGTAGTCCTGGCAAGGCAGAATAGTTGGCTTACCTTTGCAAGATTACATCTTCAGGGATTTCCAGGAAGGAGAGAAGAGCCTCATCATTCAGGCCCAGAGGGAGAGCCCCCTCTGACAAGAGGGAATTGCTGGAGGTTGGGATTTAGAGTAATTACAATCCTCAGGCATTCTCTCAGATATTTCCTTTCTGACTAATGCTCCCGCTCTTTCCCAGCCCATGCCCTAACTTTCATTAAGAGACTTGCTTAGGTTGTTAATTCAACTGGTGATTAGCATAGTTATGGCAGGTTCCACATTTTTAATTTAAGGCTTAATTTGATTGTTCCTAAATGTTTTAACATCTTCAACACTATTAGGTGCAGTCACTCATTTAATAATCCCTGATTTCCTCATGTCCACTATACTGACACTTAGCGCTCCAAAGCAATGTCTCCAAACCTTAAAAAGAATTCCAACAATAATTGATATAAAAATATATTAAATCAAAGCATATTTGTTCAATTAAATAATTAAATATGACTTTATTTATAAGTATATAGGAATATATGTAAATATGTAACATCCTATATTTGAAATGAGATCATTGAATGTGGCTTTTACTTGTGAATTTATTAGAAATTCTTAATTTTGTTTTTAGAAGTTATTTGATGTACTATAAGGTTTGATAAGAATCCTCATCAAGTTTGTTAGGTTGTAGATTTCAGAATTAGTCAATTTTCTTCTTATGAACAAGGATATTTGCCATAATTAATATTCTATGTAGACCTCTCTAATTCTGACCTTTTTATTTTGCATGTTTGTTTTGTAAGTTCACAAATTTTACTCTATACTTATTGTTCTTGTACATTCATGCATGGATGATATATTTCAAAAATGGAAAAAATGTTTTACAAACAACTAATCAAAAAAAGATGGTATTGGTGTAAGGATAGATATTGAACATAGAATGGATTATAATTGAGAATTCAGAACTAAACCCATCCATGTATGTTCAATTGATTTTGACATGGTGAAAAGTCATTTCAATGGGAAAAGAATAATCTTTTCAATAAATTGTGCTTGTACAAATGAATATTCTCAGGAAAAATAATCTAATTGGACCCTACATTATATTATACAGAAAACTTAGGATTGAAAACCTCAATATAAAAGCTAAAACTCAAAAAGTCTTAGAAAAAACATAGGGATTAAATGTGGGGCTTTTCAAAGCTTTTCTTTTTTTTATAATTTTCAAGGAGCAGATTACATAAATGTTACATCAAAAATATAGGTGATTCTCATATACCCCAACCCTTTCCCCTCCCACACTTGCACCCATTAACAACATCTTTCATTAGTGTGAAACATTTGTTGCAATTGATGAACTCATATTGAAGCATTGCTACTAACCATGGTCTATACTTTACATTTGCATTGCACAATTTTATGTATTTTGACAAAATATATAATGTCTTATATCCATCATTGTAATATCATGCAGAACAATTTCAATGTCCCCAAAATGCCCCATGTTACATCTATTCTTCATTCTCCCTCCCCATCAGGACCTCTGGTGACCACTGTCTTTATATCAATGTTAAAAGTTTTTCCACTACTAGACTAAAAATAAGTTTACTTTAGTCCATAGTTGCATTTGCAACTTAAGTTTGTTCATTCCTCAGTCTTCAGGATTTTAGGAAGGTGATGGCTACTCTGTTCCCAAATGAAAAGGGGCTTAGATCATACAGGGCAGATGGATGGAACTGCTTTGCTTGCAGTTGTAGATGCTCTGATTTTTGGGATGAGCATTGTCCTTTATCATCCTTTTTTTAGTTGTCCTTGGTGTGTCCGATGACCTGGAGAGTAGGTGTTTGCTGCAAATCTGGTAAGATTCAGGGCTCAACCAGCAGATGAACAAACAGAAGATTTACGTTTCTGACATATATTTAAATATAGTGCTAATTATAGGTTCAAATAAATGGGGCAGAAGAGCCATGTGTAGGAAATTTATAAATGAGTCTCATAGCAATTCAATATTAAATCTTCACTATTTGGATTTGGAAATGAATTCTTAGATATTACACAAACACAAAAAGCAAAATTTCAAAAATTAAACTATATTTCATAAAAGTGAAACTTTTTTTCTTCAAAGTACACTATCAAGAAAATGTATAGACAATAGACAAGAATGGGAGAATATATGTTCAAATCATATATCTGTTAAGGGCCTAGTATCCAGAATGTATAAAGAACACATTCATGCCAACAGAAAAATGATACACATTCCATTAAAAATGGTCAAAAGTCCAGAATAAACATTACTCCAAAGAAGATATTAAATGACCGACAAGCACATGTGAAGATGCTCAATTTCATTACGCTTTAGAGAAATAAATATCATGAGATATTTTTCCAAATAAAAAAATTACCATAGCACTGTGCATCATAAAGAGGGAACCTTAGTTTAATCTATGGACTATAGTGAATAGTGTAACTATAATATTTCTTAGCAGTTATAACCAAGTTACTACACTAATACACAATACTAATAATAGGAAAGGCTGTATGTGGGAGGAGTATATGGTAACTCTGTGCTAGTTCTGCATAATTTTTCTATAGGCCTAAAAGTTCCCTAATAAAAAATGAGAAAAGAATTAGCAATTAAAAAACCTAGCAAAAGCAGTTAACATGAACATGTAAATTGCTTTAGTCTTCATGGGTTTAATGTACTTTAAAATAATTAATAAATTGCTTTTTCTGTACCTATCTCTAAGATGAATGTTCATCTTGAAATGTTAAATGTTTTTTCTGTTATAATTTTATAGCAAATATCTCATAAATTTCCAGCTATCTTTATCCTCCTTTTAGACTAGCCAGACTTTATTGTCAACACCATGTTTGTTGATAAAATTGTATTACCCAGTTCTGAAATTGACTTTATTTCCAGACTTGGCTTGGGTTCATTTACACAGTGGAAGTAGTGTCCATGTTGCCTAGAACACATGTTCTTCCTTGCTCTTGTGGTCAGCTTTGAGCACCTCCATTATAACATGGACATACCAGGGAGGGAGATGTTCAGGGACTCTTTGCAGTTTCATCTCTACATTCTACTCATTTTACCTTTTCCTCCCAAACTGTGATGGCCCAAAGTCTTAGGTTGCTTTCCTTTTTTATCCCCCAACTTCCAGATCAAGATGTTTCATCCACTACTTCTCAGGTAATTTTAAAATTTAATTATGTTTTCCTTATAAATGTTAAAATAAAGATGATTTTCTCTGAGTAGCTATAAGACATACTTTACTTGCTGTTCCTGAATGGACTTATAAAAGTCTTACACATTTAAACTAATTTACTTGGCAATTTTTATGCAGTAATGGAAGGAAATCCCAACTTAAAAAGTGCTTTAACTGAATCAGATGCCTACCACGTTCTCATTGTCATGGTCTCAGCTCTGTTGAAGTCTCATTTCAATTTTCTAAAATAAAGCCAAAAAAGTGAAATAAAATAAATTTACACTCAGAATCCCATCACCATTAAAACATCAATTCTTTTTAGCATTTCACATTCCTTTCCAATTCTTCTGTGTAGGAATTAACCTTTATATTTAAGAACATAGAGGAAATCTATAATATGAAAAAAATGTATTCCTATTAGTTAGTGTGTACCATCTTAACGCTTTAATTTTTCTTTCTTTGCCTATGGAGTTGAAAATGTGTTTAAACTCTAAGTTTTATTAGTCATATATTAACTTCTGAAAATTTATTTTTATATAACTTGACTAATTACTTAGGGCCTGACAGTTGCATACATTGTTAATCAACATGTGTTGTGGGAAAACAGCCAAAAGTTGGAGTGTTTCCCTGAAGTAAACAAGGGTCCCAACCTTGGAACACCACGTCCTGCAAAGACAGAACACTGTCCTGGCCCACCCTAGATGTTTTGCTGTTGAAAGAACTAGAGCTTTGTATGGCATGTTCTGGGCAGAATGGAACAGCAAATGATTGAGGAACTAACAATGTTGCAAAAAGATAAGCAGACATTCCTTGCATCACATTTCCCTTTGGCTGATTCCTAATAAATACGGTGGTGAAACCAGAATCAGGGCTTTCAGTCCTTGAGACTGTTAGTACCCTGGTCCCATCCTTTCTGAATACTTGTCTTTTTTTCCTTTATGCTCTGTTGTGCCTTCCTTTCTGACTTGTCATTTGTTGAGCTGGACTCAACAACTGGCACCGAATGTGGGACCTGAATGGAAGAAGGATCGCCAGAACAAAACTGAAATTGGAGTATTGTTGCAGAGCCCCAAGTGTATTGAGAGGTCTCTGAAGTCCTAAACAGGTAACCACGCTCGGGCATTATTTCAGGGTAACTATGGGAAATGGAGACAGCACAACAAAATACGGACCCTATGTTTGTCTCCTAAAGCAGCTTCTTAAGGCTGGAGCTACTAAAGCCAGTGAGGCTCATCTTTTAGAGCTCTTACAAGTTATTGAAAAATACTACACTTGGTTCCCCATATTGGGCTGTTTGGAGTTAGGAGATTGGGAAAAAAGTAGGAAGAGAATTAAAGAAATTACATGTTCAAGGGGCACCGATCCTGATTACTATTTGGCCTACCTGGTCTATTGTTAAATCAGTACTGGAACCTTTAGAAACAGAAGATGAAGAGAAAAGAGATGAGGAGAAAGAGAAATTTGCAGATAGTTCCACTCAGGGTTTTCTTAAAGATGCTTTCCCTGAAAGCATTCTCCCTTCTTCCCCTCATGTTAATGGGTATGGTCTATCTCCACTGCCACCACCAGCCCCTCCAGCTCCCAGAGATACTTGACTCAAATCATCCTCCTTGCAACTAGGCATTTTACAAGCTAGAAGAGAAGGAGACCTTGAGGCTTTACAATTAGCCTTCCTGGTTACCATTCAGGAGCAGGTGGCACTAGGACTAGATGCAAACAATGCTAATGGAGTTTATGAGTTTACTTATGAGTCTTTTCCATATAAAACTTTAAAAGAATTGAAGCAAGCAGTGCAACAATATGGCCCTAATTCCTCTTTTACATTTGGGTTGGTTCAAGGTCTTGTTGAAGGATCTGGATTGATTCCTGCTGATTGGTCTGCACTGGCATGCACAGGTTACAGCTCCTAATTTGTTGGTCTCCATACTAGCCATTATAACAACAACTGTAAGTATTGTACCTATAAAAACAACAGAAAAAATTATGCTTATTGGGCCCTTTCTTGCCAATCCCCTCATGCTTCATCCACTATCATGGATGGAAACTCCTCCCCTAATCTATGTAAATGATTCTGTTTGGATTCCTGGACCAGAGGACATTCATCTGCCAGAACACCCCTTAGAAGAAGGTAAGGATTTCAATGCAATTGAAGGACTAGGATACACTCACTTACCATTATGTGTTGGCCTGGCCTCCATGTGTTTAAGTCTGACTCATTAAGCTTGGCTATTATTCACTCCAAAACATGGTAATGACTCAAGAGCCCAGTTACATCTTTTATCTGGATTAAGTTTCTGTTTTGAGAATATTACTGGAAACAATACAAATATGAATCCCCCTGATAAACCTGTCTGTAGTAATCATCAATGGGTACCTAGTGATCAGCATATTCATTGGGAAAATTGCCAAGGGATGGCTCCTGTGTTACTGCTTAATGGCTCCTATGGAATTGTAACTGACTGGTTCCCTAAGAGGTACAGGTTCAGAATTGTAGCACAGTTAAGACCACTTGTTCCCCCGAGGAAGCACTCAAAAGGAGTGTTGAGTCTCATCATTTAACTACCACAATTAGCACTCATTTACTGCGCTCTATTGTCTGGCATCGTATGGGAATGCCTCTCCTTTTCCTATACTGAGTAATGGAAATATAACAGGAGTGTCATAAACCTCTTTATGGAAAGTTTCTCTCAGTTTACAACCCATAAAAATTTGGAATGGATCATGTAGTCATTCTTCGAACTGTTCTTTACTCTTTTCTACTAATCTCACCATTCATATTGAGGCTTGTGTTAGAAATTCTTTTGCATTCTTGGTGGGAGAATTTGTCCTCAACATGACCACTCAGGAGGTTGAATGTTATAACTATACATGTAAATTATATACTTGTTCAAATTCTACTATATATAATCACAACTATAGCTATATGTTTCTTGGAAGATGATCTGGAATTTGGATTCTGGTTAATCAAACTTGCCCATTGGAATCTTCACCCAATATGCATGCTTTACTGACTGTTTTATATCAAGGACTTAAGCACACTAAAAGATTTATAAGGATATTAATAGCTGCTATCATGGGTATCATAGCCATTACTACAGTGGCTGCTGTCTCTGGAGTCACTTTACATCAGTGTTCAAACCACTGTTTTTGTTCAAGAATTGCATAAAAATGCCAGTCTAGCCTGGTGAAGTCAAACTGAAATAGATAGAGAAATTAACAATAGATTAGTTGATTTAGAAAATGCTGTTTTAAAATATTAGGAGATGAAGTTCAAACATTAAAAATACGATTTCAGTTGAAATGCAATTGGAACATTATTGAATTTTTGTAACTCCCCACATTTATAACTCCAGTGAATACAACTGGACACAGATCCAAAAGCATTTATGAAGCCATCAAAATAATCTAAGTTTAGATATTGAACAGCTACAAGCAGATGTAACTAGTATAAAGCATGCTCAATTATCTATGCTTTCCACTTCTTCCACTATGTCTAAAATTGCTCAAGGTCTGCAACATAGACAAGCTGAGGAGGGGGTTTAGTAGGAGGAATTTTAATGTTATGTATATGCTTACTGTGTTTTGTGTAGTCCTCAGATGCATGCAGTGTAGCTTCCAAGGAATAATGCAACAGGAAATTGCCAAAGAAACTTTTATTGCTCTGCAAAAACAAAAAGGGGGAAATGTGAGGAAATGGTCAAAAGTTGGACTGTTTTCCTGCAGCTAACAGGGGTGCTGACCTTGTAACACCAGGTCCTGCTAGGATGGAACACTGTCCTGGTCTACCCTAGAGGTTTTGCTCATTGGAAACACTTGATCTTTGTATGGAATGTTCTGGGCAGTTGGAACAGCAAATGATTAAGGAACTAATAATGTTGCAAAAAGATAAGAAGATGTTCCTTGCATCACATTTCCCTTTGGCTGATTCCTAATAAATACAGTGGTGAAACCAGAATTGGGGCTCTCAGTTCTTGAGACTGTTAGTCCCCTGGTCCCATCTTTTCTCAATCCTTGTCATTGTTTTCCTTTATGCTATGCTGCACCTTCCTTTCTGACCTGTCATTTGTTGAGCTGGACTCAGCATACAATAATTCTGCTTAGCCACAGTTCAGTTCAACTCTCTTTCACTGAGATGTATTCTCTTCAGATACTGACAGAGTTACTCAGATCTCAAACAAATGCTCAAATGGAAAAAGAACAACTGGTTTCTGAGTAGGTGCTTAGGGAGTGAAGAAAAATGCATAATCATTGAAGTTTTGGAATGTCTGAGCATATCTGCCAATTTAAAAGAGAAACAAAAAAGTGATGATAACCTTGACTGCTATCAGTAATCCTTTTTTTTTTTTTTT
>JAQZBX010082800.1:0-13464 GCA_029593785.1 Cabassous unicinctus | reverse complement strand
TTTAAAAAAAAAAAAAAAAAGAGGTAAAGAGGTGTGAGGTCTCAAGCTACTCTCAGATGATTCAGAAAAAATAATGATATAAATCATATTCATATAAAGAAAGAGAAGATGATGGCAAGATTATAAAAATTGGTGCCTCTGGCTGGATAAAAGGTATTACATAGACGTTCTCTACTGTTCATGTAACTATTGTAAATTTGAAATTATTTCAATGAAAAAGTTTAAAAGAAGGGCAATAGTCTATTTATCTAGAGTTAAATAGACCTAGCTCCATATGCATTTGCTTCCAAGGGCATTATATGGTTTTTGAGAGCAAGGCTTACTTCAGTATTCCTTTACAGCAGCTAGCGGAAAGCTGTAGCAGGTAGTGAATTAAAAATATTTGCTGATTATTTGATTAAATAATTCCATGATTTCATGACATGAAAGAAAATACTTTCAAAGAGGCTTTCTTGGTTTCTAACACTTCTGCTTGATTTCAGAGAGGGCACAAATCTAATTCTGATCCCTCACCAACCCCCTCCCCACCCAACGCCTACCTCCACTAAGTGTGACTGTGTCTTACTTCATTATCACTTATAAATTCCTCCATATTTCCTGGAAATTTATTTGGGATCTTTCTAATCTTACTGCATTTACAGGGTGGAAAAAAAAAAAAAAAAAGCAAACCCAGCAAGATAGGGCTGAGTACATTCTCTGCTCTTCCTTTGACCTTTTGCTTCTATGAAAATCTTGCAGAAGATTTTCTACCAGATGGAGGGGATGGAGTGAGGCTTCTGGCTTGAAAAAGAAAGTTGACTTTAATTTCACAAATATTGAGCCCCTGCCATGTGCAGTATACAGAGCTCTTATTTCAGGCCTTTGAGAGAATAAACACACTCTATATTACTGAACTAAATGTTTTTTGGAACTACATCCAGTATCCTTCATTGCTAAGCACCAGTTTCATTAAGACAGAATTGCATCCCAGCCATTTTTGGCAGGATATACCTATATTAGTCAGGGTCTTAGCTACAAACAACATAACCTGCCCTGGCTGGTTTAAGCAGAGAAGAAATTATTAAGGGATATTTAGAAGTTCACAGAATCCCCAGGAGGGCCACAGAGTTGGAGGCTATCCCGGCAGGAACGAGGCCCAGCCGTGCTGTGGGCCTTGGCCAGGAACGCCTGCCGCCTGTCCTGCTGGACGCAGCCGCCGCCGCTCACACCTCTGACACGGGCCCTGGATGCCAGGCACCCTGCCCGGGCTGTGCCCGAGAGCCCCAGGCTTGTGCTGCGTCCTGGCCAGGAAACGATTCCATAGCCGCCCGAGTGGGAGTGTGTGGTGGGCAGATCTCGCCATGAGGGTGGCTGAGGAGGGGTGAGTTACTGCTTTCTGTCTCAGGGAGTTAGGACTCTTCGTAAGGGAGGAAAGTCCCTAAATATGGGGAGAGAGTTCAAAAGATGTGTGGTGGCCACAAGTCGTGACCAAGGTCCATTAGTTACAGTACTGATGTAGGAACAGTTAACCTGGGGGGAAACTCCCAACTTCTAGGTTTTCTTTGGATTCAGTAGTCTGATTTATTTGTTGTTTTTCAGAAAGTTTCTTCTTTTTCTCTCCTCTTATCTGCTGTTTTGGCATTCTAAAGCTTATTCTGAAAACATATATTTTTAAAAATCTGTAAAATCCTCGAGTCTTAGCTCTAAAATGAACCTTAGAGGAAGGTATCCTAAGTGAGAACTATTCCAAGCACATTCAAGCCTGTTGTTTACAGATAAAGAAACTGGAGCCCTGAAATATGGGATTTAGCCATTTTGTGGCTGTGCTACTAACCAGGACCAGGATTTCCCAAAATGTGCTTTGCATAGTATTAGTAGGTGTTGGGACAGAGAAAGAGAGAGAGAGATCCCTTGCACTGGATAAAAAGTCTATGGTTTCCTTCCTGCAGGCCTTCTCAGAGCCTTTATTAAGCTCCAAGGGAGATTTATGCAGCATTTCTCTAACTTTTTGGACCACAGAGCAGACTTGGGTTGTAAGACATCTTGTTGGGGACTTGGATTTCACAGACCACTCTTGGGGAAATACTATATTACCTCATGCTGCCTCTTACCCAAATTAGAACCCTGCGGAACATTTTTTCAAATTTGAAACAAATACAAGCCATTTTAAATGTCACTGGTTTCAGGCCAATGTTGAGGGCTACTTTAAAAAGGGAAGGAGGGAACCTGCGCTGCACTCAAAAGGCCAGTCCCTACTGAGTTCTCAAACCGAATGTCTTGGGAAGTTGCTTTACCTCCGTCACCATATGATGTAGGAAATGCCACTTGAGGTTCCTTAAACACTGGATCCCTGACCTTACATGCAAGATTTATGGTCAAATGGTTGTAACAATTTGTAACTAAAGCAGGATAAAATAATATCATCCTGTGAGGAAAAAAAGATTTTTTCCCTACCAAGTCAATTTCATCCACATGATATTTCAAAGGAGCTTATTTGGCATAAACTGAAAATAATTGTCACAAGCTGATTGTTTTGGGGTTTTTTGTTTTGTTTTTAGTTCACTGTCAAGCTCAACTCGACAGATCATCTTCAAACTAATTTAACACATATACATGTACAAAACCTGCAAAAAATTTGGTTCCCAAGCTAGCTGGTCCCCAAACCCCTCACCACAACAGCTGCACAAGGCTAACACCTCCAACCGCGGCATACCATTTGGCTTAGTAATCCTTGGCACGCTTTATGTTGAGACAGTTTAGCAGCCTATTTAAATGCCCACCACTTCTACTTTTTAAAGGTGTTTGTTGGTTCCCTCCAAACGGGCTACTAAGATATTGAAAAAAACCATCTCTGAGGTGTGGCACGTCGCTGCAAACCCTTGGGATCTCTTTTGTACTCGGGAAAGCCAGTCCAGTTACTCTAAAAGAGTGTCTGCCTGGGGCTCCTTCATTTGGGGTGAGTTCTGATTAACATTCAAGAGACCATTTCACACTTTCTATCAGTAGAGTCACTTCTTTTAAACCACAGTTGTTGTTTTTTAAAGTGACGAGTTATTTAATCCTATCCTGGAAAACTAAAGGCACATTTGGAATGCGAATGGTCTTATGGTAAAAGTTGCAGGTATATTATTTTTAAACAATTTATGTCTAGGCCTTGATGTGTCTAAACACCCAGAAACATAACACCAATCCGTTTTCAGGAACCCTTTGGAGCAAGCCAGACACTTCTCTCAGGTTTTTTCTTCTTCTTGGTATTCTCATTTCATGTGAAAACTATTTAATCCAGTTCCTAACCCCCAACTATCCCATGACTATGTGAATTAAAGATTCTGGTACATCTGAAGTACTTTCCTGTGGCTTTTTTTGGTTTTGCTTTGTTTTGTTTATCCTACACAACTTCCTTCCTTCCTTCCTACCCTTTGCTCCCAGGGGCTTTTAGAGATAGCTAACCACTAATCACGTCCCGGCAGGCAGCAGCTCCCGGCGCCTCCTCCGCTCCTGGCCAGGGGAGGATGTACGCGGTGATGGCCATCTTTAGCAGCACTGGGAGGCAGACTGCAAGCCCCATAGCGGAACGAGCTGTTTCTGAAGGAAGACACAGCTGTTCTGCGGGGAAGGGCAGTCGCTGTCCCCAGAAGGCCACACCCTGTGCACGCGGCAGCCTCTGCTGACGGCCTTCCATCGGTTTGTCCCCACGGCCCGCTGAGCGCCTGCGCATCCTCGCGCCGCTCTCAGCTGCCCACAACGCAGGGCAAGTTCTTGGGGGACTTCAGTGACTCTGAAGTGTCCCCTCCCCAAGCCGTCTTTTCGAGGGCCATTTGGGCTCCAGGGGCCACTGCTAATCTTAATAATTGGTATTCTTTCCGTTTCTTGCCTTCCTGGTTTGAGTGGAGAATTTGAAAACTCCACTGACTCATTTGTCAAGTTCTGATCTAAGTCTGGGGCCTTGGACCAGAATGAACACTTGCTAGGCAGAAACTAAGCCTACATCATCATCATCATAATAATCCAAACTTGATAAATCTTTGCAGCGTGACAAGCTCCTCTGAGGCGGTTCACTCGTTCACTCCAGAGCGTTCGCTTCCTTTCCTCGTGGAACGGTTTGCTGTAAACAGAAGAGCAAGCTCTTGTGAGGCACTTCCTAGCAAAGCTTTTCCAATGGCACTTGGGACGTCAGCAGGCTGGGGGCATTCTACTTACTCTGCTTGAGTTAAATGGACGCACACAAGACAAGTGCTTTTCCCAAGTCCCCTGGGTGAGGCGCAGAGTCAGGACAGGGTTCTACGTCGCCCAAACCTGAGCGAGGGCGAGCGCGAGCTGGGCCTGGGTGACCGCCAGGCGGAGCCACCGTGGGGTGTCAGAGAAGCGAGGGCTTGTGTGGCCAGAGGGCGCGACCACTCAGCTCCGGCTCCACGACTTCCTTGCTCTGAGTCCTTGTTCCTGTGACTTTACCGCTTAAGTCTCCGTTTTCTCATCTATGAAGTCGAGATAATTATTCCTACTGGGATTAGGTGAGAATGATGCAGCGCCCGGTACTGAGTGGGTGTTCATCAGTAAATACCATTTCGGCTTTCCGTTGTATCATCGTCATCGTAATTGCTTCCTGTGTGGCTCTCTTAATTAATGTGGGGCTGATGACCCCTGTGGGCTCTGTTCATAGAAAGTCAAAGAAACTTAAAATTTCAGTAAACACTTGTTTAAGGTGCATTCTTGTTCTCTAAAAGGCCAAGGCAGGAAAATGCACTCCTTTTCCAAAAGGGGTTTGAAACAAAGGCCCTTTGAAACAGGAGGCATTCTCCTTTCTAAGTAAAATTAAGGCTCAATAATAAAAGAAGCTGATTTCCCCAAGGCCCCACTATAGGAGCATTCGAGAGTTAAACCAGGGAGTTCCAAGTGTCACTGGTGGCTAAATTCTCAGGGGGAAGCCTTTGCCTTTATTTTCTTAGAAAATGCCCAATTAAGTGAAACCCGTTGGAAAAACATACCAGCATTTTTATCACATAGGCTGAAACTTAGTTCTGTACAGCATTCCCCTGGATTCCGAGGTGTTATCTTAGATTGATGTTTTTCCAAGTGCAAAGGACCCCTTCTAAGAGAGTCGCCTCATTTCTGGAAGTGGGGCCCAGGTATCAGTGTTGTAATCCATAACCTCAGGAGATTCCCCGGTTCCTCAGAGGCTAAGAACCACTGTCCTTACTGCTGCTGAAAACACTAGGAGAGGAAGGGGTGTGGGCTCCGGAAAAGAGACACCTTGGCCACTCGGAATTCTCTTTGGGTCTAAATGGAAATAGTTTACACCGATATTGTCACAAATCCAAGATATCTGGGGTAAATGGTTCCCTCGTTTCCCCTCCATAAATCAGTGTGGATATTCTTGGCAAGCTCTGATCCTCTGCAGGGCAGGCAGCTGTGAGTCAAGCGAGGGGTTTATCTTCTCCTCTTCTCCTGACCTTGTCTTCCTGCCTTTTGCAGATGTAGTTCTTTCCCTGTCTGCCTCACAGCTAATTATTTTAGCAGACAAGCTCAGCGCCTGAAGAAAACAGGGTATATTCTTGAAAGTCGTAACTATACTGAAATTGAGTGGAAAAGTCCCTTCCTTCCTCCCGGCTGCAGCCAGTGGATCAAGCAGCCATTTGGTTCATTTTGCCAGTTAGCAAATCTTGCCTTCTAAAAGTTTAAGGTGCTCTTTGATATTTAATTTTGTCCTATCAGTTCACAGAACTTGGGAGCCTCAAAGGTTTTTGTGACCTGGGCCATATTCAATAGTTTTCCAGTTGCAATGATTCTATGGCAGAGGTGGGGGTGAGTGCCATAAATCCAAACCTCTTTAGACTCTTAAAACCTGGAGATTTCATTACATAAATCTTTCCCCTCACGTTTGCTCAAAAGACCCACAAATGCAACAATACAATGAAAACTTTCATTTAGAATGATCAAGGAAGCCCTTTCTTACTGTTTTTAAAGTAGCTGAGAGAGGATTGGTATTGACACACACAATTCTTAGCTCCTTTTGAATGGTATGAACAGAAAAAGCGTTTAGGTTATGAACAAGTGCTACATATACGAAATAGAAATGACAAAGGCCATTTTCATCCAGCTCTTTTCTGATTGATAGGATTAACTAAAACTAACGAAATAAACATATGTAGTTGTCACACCATTATATATTTCTAAAAAGTAACTTGAAGTAAGCCAAAAGATAAAGTGATCCTAGCACCACCTATACTGTTGGAGAAAAGGCAAATAAACACCAGGGCCCCCCAAAATCCACATAATGAACAGCATTCTGCTTTAGGGGCACCTTCTGATTTTTCAGTCAGTTTTTGATGCCATAAAAAATGTATTTATTGCAGTCATTAAAATTAATGTGTGGACTACTGGTCATTATGAACAATTAAACACTTCCATTTTGGGACACAATTCAGGTCAACATTCAGAACTAACAAGGCTTCTAAACATCTAATAAACATTTTCAGCTAACTATTCTGTGAGAGGTGATGCCTAAAAAGGCTGGAATATATTTGCTGTGAGCTCTAGAATGAAATGGGAAATTTAAGGGAAACAGTGACAGTGAAAGCAATAAGAATGGGATAGGCAGGCAAATAGGAGGGAAAAAAAAAAAAGGAAAAAAAGCTTCCAGCATCAACTACACACTCTCCATCTAGAGAATTCTAAAAGCTCACTTGCATGGGCTGTAGAATAGTTAGATTCAAAAGATACAAGTTACTTCCTGCTCACCCAGAGGGTCCATTACATTGCTCTTTGGGAGCGCTGCTGCACTGCTATCTAACCCGCCTCGTTCATGTCCTCACCTGCAGCTGGTTACTGAATTTACTATATAGTAGCGGCACCCCACCCAAAGTTCAGATCCCCAGCTAAAATTATTCTTGCCTAAAAGAGCAAATGTAGGGGTCAACTTTTTGCTCTAGCAGTTTATAACTAAATTCCACAAACTTCCAAATTTTGGAACCAACTGGGTTTGTACTTTTGAAAAGTCAAAAGGCTTGAAAGAATTACATATAGGTGGTCTCCAAGTTGCATCCCAAAGTTCACGTGTAAGTCAGTTGCATGGAATTTGAAACACATATATTTCCCCCTAGAAGTAAAGGTACATCTGGTAGGCAGGTTCCTTGGCTACAAATCATTTTAATCCATCTGAGTGACTGAATTGTAGCACTAGCTGTACTAGCTTGAGTTCAGGGAGCTGGGAACCATTCAAGTGAGGAGAAAGTGCCTCTAAAATTGTTTTGAAATAAGTAATTTGCTTTGGTTATTTCACCACTTTCAGCACCCTACTCCCATCTATCTACACAGGCCCCTAACAAATGGGTTTGTCCTAATAACTTCTTTGCAGCTCCTTGGGAGTCTGCGGGTTTTCCCAGTGCACTCCTTAGGGCAAAGTTACAGACCTTCTCTTAATTCAAATCACAAAGAGCTGCTAATCTTTGCTAGGTGTCAGTTTTTTGAGTTGTTGGCTTCCTTTTAGTTCACAGAAATGTGTAAATGGCTGATGGTGCTTTAAGTTTCCCAGAAGTATTTGCATTTTGCATAAAGGCTATTTATAACCCACCTGAAGAGAGGATTAGTTTGGGGGGCGTTGGGTGCTGGGAGTTGGTCCTGCTTTCCAGGGCTTCTTCCCATTTCCCTTCTGTGCCTATTTGCTAAATGCTCCACGAGTTTCCACTAAGAGGGGCACACATGCAGGTGGGGATGGCATAGTGGGTCTTTCCCCAGCCTGGCTGTCCTGTGAGCACAGCAGGGGAGTAGAATTCTGGCAGCCCTGGGACCATCCGGACAGCTGGAAAGCAGGCAAACCGTCAGGCCTGAGTCAGATTTGGTGGGACCTGGAGTGGGGCTCAGGAACCTGCATTTTTTTTTTTTTTTTTTTAAGATTTATTTATTTCTCCCCACCCCCTTGTTTGGACTTGCTCTGTCTGTTCATCTTCCTTGTTTCTTTAGCAGGAGGCACCAGGAACCTCCGCCCCCTGCTTTGTTGTCTCTCTCATTATGGGTTTCTTCTTGTGTCTCTTGTTACATCAGTTTGCCGCGCCTGCCCATCGCACCAGCTTGCTGTCTTCTTTAGGAGGCACCGGGAACCAAACCAGGGACCTGTAGGCAGGAGCTCAATCACTTGAGCCACATCTGCTTCTGAGGACCCTGGATTTTTAACGCTCTTCATGTGATTCTGACCACATTTTGAGAGAAACTTGAGGGGTAAATCATTTGACTTTTTTTTTTAAATTTAGATAATTATACTCTAGCTACATAATTTATTTCCTATAGAATACTTAACATATTAAAAGGAAAAAGTGATTTCATTCCAGAGTTCCTTTTAGAACTCTCAAATTGTGTAAGTAGGGAATTCATATGCCGGAAGTATCTGTTTGAATTCCACCTAAGACTGACAACTAAAATCAAAACAAACAAAGATCTCCCTAACTGATCATCAGGGTCCTTTGAATCATAGTCACCATGGTTTTAGGTTCTAAAATTATGTTCCTTTTCAACAGCTCCTAAGTCAAATTTAACCATTGCTATAAGTTTTCAAATCAAGAGGTCACAGGTATATTATCAATTTATTTTCTACATTTGAGCCTCAATTAAGACCCAAATTTCTTACCTTCAAACACTAAGCTGGCATGAAATAGGAAAATGTTAAGAGCAGTCCATGGAAGTTAACTCTCACTCTGGAAATACTCAGATTTGATTTCCTAAAACTAAGATGGGTCTCACAGTTTTCTTGTGCATACTTTTTAATGAAGAAAAAAAAAAAAAATATCCCAACCCCTGCAGAACATTTAAGTTACTCATATAACAATAAAAAATCAAATTAATGCTGTGGCAGGCCTTATCTTCAGAGTTTCCTGAACTAATTGCTTAAAATCTCAAGCTTTGATATTAAAGTCTCCGCAGTTAAATATCTAAAATCACTTTCTTAATGCATAGAATTCTTGATTTTGAGAGTGTGGGCCCTCTTTTTCAACCCTCTAGTCAAGGAAGAGCAAAGCAGCTCACCAGAGGGTTTTTTTTTTTGTTTCTTAACTAATCTTAAAAAAAAAAAAAATTCATCAGGCAAAAAGCTCAACTTGATGAGGGTACAGTCCTCAAAATCTACCCTGAGCAGAATCCTATACTGCATTATCTTTATGATTGATTTCTGCACTTCCCAAACCCAAACCCTTCAACTGGTCTATGCCAGCATAGTTAAAATATTCTCTAATGCTTCTATCCCTACTTCAAGTATTTCATGAAAAATTGATTGCAAAGTCCTTTCCAGTTTGCCCTTTTCCCTCTGGTTGGTTCCTCTAAATTTACAAAAAGTAGTCAAATGATTTGCCCCTCAAGTGTCTCTCAAAATGTGAGCAGAATCACATGAAGTGTGTTAAAAATCAGGTTCCTGAGCTCCACTCCAAGTTCCACCAAATCCGACTGAGGCCTGAAGGTTTGCCTGCTTTCCAGCTGTGCAGATGGTCCCAGGGCTGCCGGAACGCTCCTCCCCTGCTACAGGGTGTTCACAGGACAGCCAGGCTGGGAGAAGAGAAGGAGTTGGAGGAGATGAGGAGGTAGGTATGAAAGAGACAGAAAAGGAATTGTCATGCCAAGAGAAGAGAAATCATTTGGATCCCCGCCTCCCCAAACCCAGTTAGATATTTTACACGTGTAACACAAATTGAAGATATTTGAACTTCTAATAGGAACAGATCATTTTTTTTTTTTTGCCAATGCCATAGTGCAGATGATTTAAATAAAAGTAAATAATTTAACAGCCTCTTTCTAATTTCAGATATTTAAAACAATGCAGAACAAGATGTTTTAGGCATGCTTTTAGAACATTAACTATAAATATCACTTAAATGTATTTAATAGCTGCCTTATTTAAATCCCCCTAACAAAAGGCAAAATAACAAACAACAAAAAATCCCCCTAACAAATTTATTTCCATTCCATGACTAAGGTTACTTGCAATATAGTGGCTAATGTCTCTAATTTAACCTTTAAAAGATATTTTGCACATGTAAAAATGCTTTCCCAGGTCCCCTACCTCCTCCACTTACATCAGTGTAGCATTTTCAAACTTTTATACTAGGTCAAGGAATTTGGGCCAGAGGAAAAATGTGATCCTACAAATATCCCAGTACTATGGGTAAGTAGCCAATTGCTCAAAGGTTAGGGAGCACGTTAAGTACTATAAACTCAATCATCGAGTTTCTGGTTCACTTTAGTGGGATTAACTTCTTCTATAGGTTTAAAGTCAGGACAGCTAATATGCTCACTCGTATCTACAGCGGTAAAAGTTTGTGAGTGGAGAAAAAATGAGCACTAAGTAAGACATTCATTCCATCAATGACAACACTTTATGCAGTGTCTGGTATTTTCTTCTTGTCATATATGGAGACAGTTGTCACCACATTATTCTTCCTGAAACTTAGAACAGACTAGATGAAACACAGAAAAGAAACTTAGCATTCCCTGTACTGTGAACACCGCCTTAAATCTTTCGGGAAACAAAACAGGCTATCCAAGGGGAAAACATTTCTAATGCAGCTGTAGTTTGCTCTTATTTCTAGTTTTTTTCTTATGTTTTAAAAATCATACCAGAAACAAAAAGTTGTGTCCTCTTATAATAGAACAATGAATTGAACTTGGCCTAACAACCACTTTTGTATTAGCAAAAAAGAAAATATGAATAAAAATAAGAAAATAACACCAAAGAGAAAAACTTAAAAGGAAAACAAGGACAGAAATCAAATTTACTTTGAAAAATCTGATTTTATTTTCTGAATCAAAAAGAAGTGTGTTCATGTCAAATTTAGAATGTTTAGCTTTCCATTGATCTCTCAAAATACTTTCCAGATATTATTAACAGTGCTCAGAACTGTGTAAAGGTTATTAACATCCAATTCCACGTTTTTTAAAGAAAATTTTAAAAGTAGGACCTATTTCTAAGAAACCCGACTCAAAGATCAAGGCATTGACAATTCTAATTTTTAAAAAAACAATAACTTTTATATAATTATTAGAAATTGCAGTGACAATGGTTTCCAAGAGCTAAAAACCAGATCTCTTCTAAGACAGAAAATTTTTAAATTTCTGTGGGACTCATACCTGACGACTCCAATTAAATACAATACTCCCCCACCCCCAAAACTACTAAATGCATTATTTCAACTTGGAATAGGAAAATTATAAAATGGAATTTTTAAACTATACTATATATATATTAATATACCATTTTAACTGTCATGTTTGCTAGGAGAATTATGAAATTAAAACCAAATTCTACTTTCAAGGGACAAATGACATATGTTCTTTCATTGTTTCATTTAAGAGTCCATTCCATTCTTTGTTGTTTTCTACTCCCGTATTTTTTAATTCACACCCAAAGGCTGAGAGTCAATCCATTTACCTGAAATGAACAGCCAGTAGTTTCTACATAAGGTCCTACATATGTGTCCTCTAACAAGCCCAGTACTCAAAAGGCTGGGGGTATTTATAAAAACATGATTTAGGACTTTAGAATTCCAAAGTGACTCTGACATCCACGTCCCTAAAATCTAGTAGCCATTATTCATAGGCTATTCATGTGTACTGAAGCATGTCCAGCATGCAGGCAAACTTCTTTTACTTGTTCAAATTGAGGTAAAACAGACAAAAAATACTTAATATTAACAGAAGCTGCAATAATTAGAACTAACCCTTCTTTTGCTGCTTATTTCAAAAAAAACATTTTTAAGTTTTCTCACAGAACAGTCTAAAGCCAATCATTTCTGATTTCAGTCACCCCTAAATTAAGTTTCTTCTTTCAAAGCAATTATTAGTAAAGAATGTTCTGAAATAAAGGAAACATTTCCCCCCAGAATCTGCACTTTATACTTCATGTAATACAATTTCTTATTAATTTATTTTTCAAAATTAAAAAGAACTCATGTCTGGGTACTATTTGATATTTTTTTCAGATACCAGGCAATACCAACAGGATCACAAAGATGATTTTCTGACAAAGGCAGTAAAGTTTGCTAAACATTTACAAAATATCAACAACTCTTCCTTTCAAGCATAGAAAATGGTACAGAATTAGCATTTATGATTCTTTTTCAATACAAATTTAAATCTTGATTTTTTTTGCCAACATTTTAAATAGATTTAACTCCACTTGTACGTTTCAAATCAAAACAAACATATAAACAAACAAAAAAATGAATGCAAATTACCCAACTGGCAACAAGTCCCATATTCCAATGTTATTTTTAACTCAACAATTATAACCTACTGCCAGTGATTATTTATATGTATCTTCTTGTTTTATTAAATAAGCACTGGTCAGTTATATAAAAGAAAAAATTTGCAAGAATGGTACTTGGCACTGGGTTACATTAATGCTTCCAGATAAAGAGAAGCACTTTAGAAAATACCTGCTTTTAAGCATTTTCTTAATCTGTAATTTGAATTTCCCAAAAGCATTTTTAAAATGTTACTTTTTCACTGATAGATTCTAGGGAGTCTAGTCCCAGCTGACATGGTTGATTTAAAAAAAAAACAACAACAAATCCCTAAGCCACATGGTAATGGAATACTACACTTGCTTTTTATATCATATGGAAACATTTCCAGGCATACCCAAAGTAGAAAAAAACTGCCAAATGAAAGTACTGTAAATGAAGTTCATCTTACGTATCCCAGAGCAGAAAAGCTCAAAAATCAAAATCAAAAGACCACCCCTTCCCACTTCCCCGACAGACCCCATCCAAAACACTTCTGTTCTGAGCCTACCATTTCCCTAATGTTAACAGAAGCTTTAAGGTTCTTAAAGCTGCAGGAGAAACTGTTTCAAGCACCAGCCACACTACAGAGGAAGCCACACTACAGAGGAAGCGCTAGAGAGGGTTCAGCAGCTCCCACCCATCCCTTACCACCCCCTCCCCAGTAAAATGTGAAAGCTCCTGTTAAAGTTTTTCTTATGCTAATAAAGGCATACCACCTAGTGTGCTAAAGACTAAAACTAGCAGCATTAGAGCAGTAAAGTGAAAATAGGAAGCCTACAGGAATGATCTAAATGCCTACTTAGAAGAAACAATGCAGCAGACAGGACCCATTGTCCTCTTGTTTTTGTTTGTAGGGAAGTGACAGGCAGATTTACCCATATTAACAAAAATTTAACAAAGCTTCCCCCCAAGACACCAGAATAAAATCTGACCTTTCCAGTCAAAGGGCACAGAGAGGCCTCTTCCATGTCATGGAGTTGAATGAGTTCAAAGATTGGCAATATAGGAAAAAAGAAAGCGTTAGGGGTGTGATGGGAACAAGCTTTAGGGTTTATCGAACAGTCACACCAAGTTTCTCCAGCACACGAACACCCTTTTCTTGGTATTCTTGTCGGGTCATCCAGAAGTTGTCTTTGTCTTTCATGATATCTGCTAGAACTGCACCACCCAGGAATACCATGTGCTTCCTGCGAGGTGGGTCTTCGATGCGGATCTTAAATTT
>JAQZBX010082799.1:0-13473 GCA_029593785.1 Cabassous unicinctus | reverse complement strand
ATTGGTCCATGGTTTCAAAGGGTCATAACAGGGTTGGAAAGGATGGACGAGCCAAAGACCAGAAGTCAGGGAAAGATGGAACCAAATTTATCCTGGCTAAGACACTGAGCAAAATCTCTTTCTACAATTTATCCCATTTTGTCTTCAAAGCAATCCTATAGGCAGGTACATTATCCCCATTTGGCAGGTGAGGAAACTGAGGCTTGGGCAGTGGAACCAACTTGCAGGGTCACACAGCTAGTAAGTGGAGGAGCCATGATTCCATTCACAACCGTTTGGCTTCAGAGCCCCTGCTCATGCACTGTACTCTGCTGCTGCCTGATTCATGTGCTATCCATTCCGAGAAGGGCTCGATCAAGCTGTGCCAGTGAATCCAAGCCCTCCCCTGCAGTGAAGAAACCACTTGATATCAGGCTGAGTCAGATGGCCCTGGACTACACCTGGTGCAAATCTCTGACGAAACATGGCATTACTTCTCTGTCTCTCATACCAGGCTCCTGAAAAGGCAGCAACTTGAGTCACTTGCCTTGATATTCCCTATTCCAGGCACACAGAGCAGGAACAACAAAATTATTTTCCAAGTAAATGGAATATCTGGCTGGTGGTCAGTCTGAAAAACTATCTTCATATGCAAAAGACAGAATATTTAATTCACATGGGTGACAATTGCAATTAGAAAATAGAGTGAAATTTAGGGCCCAAAGTCACTTGTGTACAAAAACAACATGGTTAACTCTGGATTGATGACGAAGAAAGGAACAAACATGAATATGTGATAGGTGGAGAGTCAGAGAGATAGAGATTAATTTTCCAAAAAACTGAAAACCTGAAACTTTTACACACGTAAAGCATATATGGAAAGTTACGTAATCCATTCATGAGGGCCCGGCAGGAATGGTGAAGCTGGTTCAGAGGAAAATCAGAGGAACTGAGGTTTATGTGGACCATCAAGAAAGGCAGGCCAAAGTAAGTTTTCTGAGTTAGGGATCACACTGGCTAAAAACTGTTTTAGTTTCCCAGGCTCCTCAAGCAAATACCATGAAAGGGGTCAGGTTAAAAAATGGGAATTTATTTGCTCACAGTTTTGAGACTGAAAGAAAGTCCAAACCAAGATACCACGAAGGCGATTCTTTCTTCCTGAAGAGCAGCATTCTGGGGCTGCCTGTCAGTGGTCCTGGGCTCCTCTGTCACGTGGCAAGGCACATGGCGGCATCTCCCGGCCTCTCCCTTCTCTTCTGGGTTCCATTAAATGTCGGCTTCTTGCTTCCTGTAGCTTTCTCTCTCTGTCTGTCTGTCTGAATTTCAGTCCTCTTATAAAAGACTCCAGTAATAGGATTGGGTCCCATCCTGGATGAGATGGGCCACACCTTAACTGAAGTAGCTTAATCAAAAGGCCCTACTTACAGTGGGTTCATGCCCACAGGAATGGATTAGATTTAAGAACATGTTTTTCTGAGGTACATACAGCTTCAAACCACCACAGTGACCTACAGAAATAACACAGTAAGCATTGGGGTTATCTTCTCCACCAAGGACAAATTGTTTGCACATCTAACAAACAAAAGTCTTAAGTTAACTCATTACTTCACAGCATCTGCTCCCTAATCAATAGTAACTAGTCATTCAAGCAAAAGTACATTCCCTAGAGCAGGGAATCTTAACATTTTTTGTTCCATGGGCCCCTTTGTGAGTCAGGTATAAACCACGGACCCCTTACTAAGTCCACACTATACTGTGTATTATTCAATAAATATATCACACCTGCACCAACACGTCCCCACAAGAATGTTTTTTTGAGTTTCAATTCAAGCTCACGGACCCCTTGTGAAGAAACCCTGTCCTAGAGAATAAAATAATCCGTGGGTGGGCTTGTTAGACAATGTTCCAGTATGACATTGAAAGTTTTAGATGATTTTCCTTAATAACAGGTAGATTTTTTAAATTTAAAAATAGCATAGAGCCTTGCATCACAATTAGACTGATATCTTCAGACTCGCTATCTTAGGTCTACTGCAAATTGCCAGCAACTATTTTATCCTGTCTTAAGCTTACCTAATAGACTTTTGTATTACAAACAGAATTTCCTACTCTGCACTGCAGTTACATTGTTAAAATGCAACATATTGAAAGACGATTTCCAAAGCAAATAAAGTCATCCGCTGTCAGGGAAAAACAGGGATTATCATAAGAATATGAGTTAAAGCTCAACCGAAAATAGAGCTCTCCAAAAACACTAATCCCTTAGTATTATAGTTAACTATTTGTTTAAACCCATTTAATCCACCAAAGACACTGTTGTGATTGAATCACTTGTCCTTATGAAAAAATGGTAATGGACTTGAATTTCCGCAACTTTCTTTAGACTCTTTAGTTAAGGGTCCAGTCATTGGTATTTTGTGACAACCCAGCAGAGGCTTTTCTGAAGTTTGTTTTTGCACTATGCATGAAAAACTAGTTTGATAAGAAACTCAGCAGTGGCAATCAAATTTGGAAAGGGGGCTTAGGGAAACTACTTAACTTTTTTTTTCATTTTTGTTGTTTTTTTATTATTTTTTTAGGAGGTACCAGGGATTGAACCCAGGACCTCCTCGAATATGGGAAGCAGGCGTTCAACCACTGAGCTACATCTGCTCCCCAATAAGAGGTGGTTTTTTCATTTGTTTTGTTTTTAGGAGGTACCGGGGATCAAACCTGGGACCTCAAACATGGGAAGCAGGCACTTAACCACTTGAGCTACATCCACTCTCCTTATTAACTTTTAAAATATTACAAACACTTTAGAGGCATCTATTTACATAAAATCAATATAGTAATTAGAAATTAGTCTTATCTGTTTATTACAATAATTTATTACAATAATGAAGTATCTCCATTCATCGCTTAGTACCTGTCCCTCATCTGGCTACATCTGAAACCCCTTGAAAATGCCATCCCTGAGATGCTGATGCAGGAGACGGAGCCCAGGAACCTACAGTTGAAGCCTCCAGTTATGATTCTTTTGCACAGTCAAGTCTGGGGACCACTAACCTGGGAGGACACCCACCTCTGACGGTTTCTTTCACGTGACAGTGAGTACTTAGAATAAAGTAGAAAACATGTAGCCTGGCCTACTTGCAGAAACTCTCTCTATATATCCTATAATTCTCTATATATTCTATAATTCTCTATATATCCTATAACTCTGACTTTTAAAGGAAGTGGACTGAACTTAGCCTCTAGATAGTTTTTATTCATGAGCCTTTACTCTGTATCTTAGTCTTTCACAGCAGGAAACTAGATTCAGTCAACCTTATTCAGTGCTAGAAACGGAAGCCTAAGCCAGGGGTTAGCAAGTCAATAAATGGGGGGAGAAGGGAAAGCTCATCCCAACAGGAGAATGCCAGCTAATAAATGTGAATGTTCAAATTAGAAAATAAGTATTTGCAGATTTATCCTGGTAGGCAACCTGGCTCAACATAAGAAAATCAATTAATGTAATACGCCAAATTAATAGAAGAGAACAAACCACACTATCATCTCAATTGACACAGAAAAGGCATTTGACAAAATTCAGCACCCCTTTCTGATTAAAACATTCAGAAAGCTAGGAATAGAAGGAAACATCCTTAAAATGGTAAAGGGCATATATGAAAAGCCCATGGCTAACTTCATACTCAATGGTGACAGACAGAAAGAGTTCCACCTAAGATCAGGAACAAGACAAGGATGCCCACTGTCACCACTGTTATTCAACGTTGTACTGGGAGTTTTGGCCAGAGCAGTTAGGCAAGAAAAAGAAAAATTTTAAAGTTATTACAGGGAAATGGATGTGGCTCAAGCAATTGGGCTCCCATCTACCATATAGGAGGTCCAGAGTTCGATTCCTGGGGCTTCCTGGTGAAAGGCAAGCTGACCCACGCAGCAAGCTGGTCTGAGTAGAGAGCTGGCCCACGCGAAGTGCTGGCCCATGCAGAGAACTGGCACAGCAAGATGATGCAACAAAAAGAGACACAGAGGAGAGACAATAAGAGATGCAGCAGACTAGAGAGCTGAGGTGGTGCAAGAGATTGAGCACCTCTCTCCCACTCCGGAAGGTCCCAGGATCAGTTCCCAGCGCTGCCTAAAGAGAAGACAAGCAGACACAGAAGAACACAGAGAGCAGACAGCGAGCGCAAAACAATGGCGGGGGGAGAATAAATCAATAAAAAATAATAAATCTTTAAAAATTAAAAAATTAAAAAATAAATAAAGTTATTACAAAGCTGCAGTCATCAAAACAGCGTGGTATTGGCACAAGGACAGGCATATGGACCACTGGAAAGCTCAGAAATAAACCCTCACACCTTTGGACAACTGATCTTTGACAAAGGTGCCAAGTCCACTCAATTGGGAAAGAACAGTCTCCAACAAAAGGTGCTGAGAGAACTGGATAGCCACATGCCAAAACAGAAGGTGAAAGCCTACCTCACACCTAAATATAGGAACTAAAAATCTAAAACTCCTAGAAGAAAACATAGGGAAACATCTTCAGGACCTTTTGTTAGGTGGGAGTTTCTTAGATGTTACAGCAAAAGCGCAAGCAACAAAAGAAAAAATAGATAAATGGGACTTCATTAAACTTTCAAACTTTGTGCATCAAAGGATTTTACTAAGAAAGTAGAAAGACAATCTATACAATGGGAGAAATTATTTGGAAACCATACATCTGATAAGGGTTTAATATCTGGAATATGTAAAGAACTCCTACAGCTCAACAAAAAATGGGAAAAGAACTTGAATAGACATTTCTACAATGAAGATATAGAAATGGCCATGAAAAGATGGTCAAAGTTATTAGCTATCAGGGAAATGCAAATCAAAACCACAATGGGATACCATCTCTCACCAACTAGAATGGCTGCTATTAGAAAAATGGAAAATAACTAAGGGTTGGAGAGGGTGGGGTGAAATAGGAACTCTTGCACATGGTTTGTAGAATGGAAAATGGTGCAGCCCCTGTAGAAAAGAGTTTGGCGATTCCTCAGAAAGTTAATTATAGAATTATCATATGACACAGCCATCCCACTTTTAAGTGTACACCCAAAAGAATGAAAGCAGGGACTGGAAAAGATATTTGTACACCAGAGTTCATAGTGGCATTATTCATAATTGCCAAAAGGTGGAAATAACCCAAGGGTCTGTTCCAGAAAAAGGAAATAAGTTCTAACGCCTGCTGCAACATGGATGAAAGTTGAGTAAAATAAGGCAGATACAAGAGGACAGCTATGGTATAATTTCATTTACACAAAATGCTTAGAGCAACCAAATTCCTAGAGGCAGAAAGTAAAGCAGAGGTTTCCAGGGGCTGTGGGATGAGGAATGGGGAGTTAATGCTTAATTGGTATGGAGTCTCTGTTTGGGGTGATTGAAAAGTTTTGGCAGTGGATGGTGGTGATGG
Organism: Cabassous unicinctus; assembly: GCA_029593785.1. Lineage (NCBI taxonomy): Eukaryota > Metazoa > Chordata > Mammalia > Cingulata > Chlamyphoridae > Cabassous > Cabassous unicinctus. The sequence continues at coordinate 8,057 of JAQZBX010082799.1, read as the reverse complement.
AGACACGCCTTAGAATATGTAATTAACACCACTGAATTGTATATTTGAAAAGGGATTGAAGTGGAAATTTTATGTTGTATATAAATTATCACATGCACACATACAATCCCATAGAACTGTCCAACACAAAGAGCAGACCCAAATGTAAACAGTGGACTAAAGTTAATAGCATAATTTTAATAATATTGTTTCATGAATTATAACAAAGGTCCCACACTAACGCAAAATGTTAATAACGGGAGTACATGGGAACTCTGTACTTTCTGCTTGATGGTTCTGTAAACCTATAAGCTCTAATAAAAGAGAAAAGAAGCATTTGGCAATTATCGTGGTAATAATTAACACGTTCAAGAATCATCCATGTAGGCTAAACCTAGTGGATCAGCGTTTGTTGAGAAACAGAATACTTGTATAGTCTCAAATTATCTCCCCACAAGATACTTATTAGTTACAAAGGGAAAAAAATAATAACTTTAGGGTAGAGAAAGCTGGTAGGCAAATGCCTTAATGAAGTGATTAAAATTTATCACCCTTAATAAGAAAACTGACACCAGATACCTCCTGATAGAATATGCTAAAAAGGAAACAAGATCACTTCTGTGGTTTTTCCTGTCGAAATTGCAAAACCTGAATCTAAGAATGAGAAAATATCAGACAAATTCAAATTAAAGGACATTCTGCAAAATAACTGGCCTATACTGTTCAAAAATATCAGAGTAATGAAAGATTTTTAAAAACAAGAAGCTATTCCAGATTAAAGAACATAAGACAACACAAGCATTTAATGCAATGAGGGATTCTAGCCTGCAGCCTGGACAAGAAAACATATTATTAGGACAACTGGCAAGTTTTGATTACGATTAGATTAGATAATTGTATCGTATCAATGTTTAATTTCCTGGTTTTGATCACTGACCACCGTTGTGTATGAAAATGTCCTTAAATTTTACAAAATACATTCTGAAGTATTTTGGGGCAAAGGGAGAATATATTTGCAATATACCCTCAGGAAAAAAAAATGTATATATGGTGGGATGTTGGCAAATGTTTCATAATTAGCTCTCCTAATATGTAAATGCATGCATGCATACACACACATACATACATTCAGTATAAGTTTTACTGATATAAACAATGTGTGGTATAAAATTTACAAACAACTTAACACGCAATAGCCTTCATTTTAAATTCTATTTACCTATTGATTGCCACAGAATTCGTCCCTTAATTTTTGCCAAACTCACACATCTGTAGCCAATCAGGTTGCACTTGACCAACGAATATAATTCTGACAAGAACATTGGTTAATACTTTTGTCCATGTTGATGAGTAAGATGAAAGTGAAACAACAAAAACTTATGTCATCAGTGACATGTGTGACTTTTTGCCAGAGCAGATATAGTGTCCAAATCCTGAAAGGACAGTCCTCAATTTTTTTTTTTTTTTTTTTTTTTGCTGTTAACAGAATAGCCACTTCAGCCCCAAACATGTTAATCTTCTTTATTAGCATAGTCTTATCACTTTCTTAAGTCTAGACAAACAATAAAGCAAGAAATCAAGCCCTGATGTGTAACATTCTCCACTTTCCACGCTGTAAGTTCTGGCCTATTTCCAGCTACCTATGCGATGTCACTGGACACAGAGTTGGAAAGAGATGTGCAGTAGCACACCATGACACAGTATTTCCATGGAGACAATATAAGGAAATCACCTCTAGAACACAGGTAACAGTGAAATAAAGTAAAATAATTAGAAAGAGATGAGTTTTGAATATTCACTTGAGTATGTCTGTGAGTTTGGAATTTGGAGGTGGCATCCGCCCCTTTGTTTTTAATATAATTTAATTGTGTGCTAAAAATAATTTAAGGTTTACTAATGGCTGTGTTTAACCATGAGCTCTCCAAGGTCTGGAACTTTTAGCCATCAGCTCTCACAAGCCAGAACAAGCCAGCTCCAGCACACCACTGAGAGAGAATGAGAAAGTAAATGTGTTCAAGTGTTACTATATGGGCAATCCAGGTAGAGGGGATATAGGAACTCTCTTCACTTTTCCTAGGACTTCTCTGTAAATCAGAAGTTATTTCTAAATTTGAGTATTTAGAAATCAACTAAGCCCTGATCCATGGAGGTATGTGGACATGACGCAAATCAGGCACATTTTTACAGCACTGATGGCTAAGAAAGCAAAGGAGAGAAAGTGTACTCAGGAAAAGGCAAGCACAGACTTTGCAGACACCACCTCTGAGGCCCTCAGTGCCTCTCTTTAATGCCCAGTTATTTTATAGCCAGGCAAATGACAACCGTTCTAAGTTTAAGTTTTCCCACAATGCAAGCGAAGTGCAATAAAACTGGTCTGGACAAAGTACCATGGGAACAAGGAAGTGATTTTCGACCTTTTTCTCTGCTGCTCCTTCCTATATCCTCTGGCTTTTCATCACTGCCCGCTGTTCATGAAAGAAGCAAAACACTCGGGATGTAGTAGATGACAATGGCTTAGCTCCTTTCACCTGTAAAACTGGAACTGTGCTCCTAGTTCCTTCCTGCTCTCGCATCTTAATGCCCTGGCATATTATTTTATTTTTATTCTAGTCTATTCTACTCTGTTTTATGTACCAGGGCTGGGGATTGAACTCAGGGCCTCATATGTGGGAAGCCAGAAGCCAGCGCTCAACCACTGGGCTACATTGGCTGCCCTGCCGGGGCTGCAGACATTTGCAAGTGGAAATTACAAGTCTGCACCACCTTGGGAATTGCTCCCTTCTATCACAACGGCCCACCTAATCGCAGCCCCGCTGGAATCTGGCCATGCGTTGATCCGGAGCAGCTGCTGCCTGGCACGACAACGCACAGCAAGTTGGACAGGAAGTGAAGGATCCCACATCCTCTTGAAACTGCAAGGAAAATTTATGAGACCCATTATCATGGCTTCACAGTTGTTAAGAAGCGGCCGTTGGACTCTTCTGTCGCACAGGAGTTCGGAGGGGGCGCTGGTCACTGCTGCATCTGCCTCTTGGCCTGAATCTGGAGAGCAACGTCACTGCCGGTGCCAAGGCTTGACAGGAAAGCTTCTAAGACGGCCACCGTGAATGGCCCTGGAGGGTGACGGCAGTGAACATCCACCGAAGGCCCGCTGTTCCCGTAGGAGCCTGGGTGCATGTAACAAAGAAGTCACCAAGATTCTGTCGGAGCACTTAAAATACTGAGAATCAGAAAATTCTAGACCAACTTGGAAGTGACCTCGGAGCTGGTCTCACCCAATCTGACAATCTGGCTAGAGACATGCACGCACACGGACAAAGCTCCCTTGCAGTAAATTAAAGGCGTCAGATATGTATGGGAGGGCTAAGAGCAGGGGGTACAGGGGAACGTGTGATTTTTGAAATCTTCAGGATTGCCCTGTCCTGCCCAAAGAGGGAGGAAGCTAAGGAAACTCGTCCCCCAAACCTTCATTTCCAGAACAAACCCTCTGCCTGATTAAATGGGGATTAGCAGGCAACAAAGATAAAAAGGGGAATGGGCTCAGGGTCTTGGGGTTAGGGAAGGAGAGGAGCAGGTGGTGAGTTGAGAGGGAAGGTTTAATAAAATGAGATTCTGTTGGTTCAACAAAGATGATTCTAATCTTAAAGCTGAATCTCTACACATATGGGTTTATAATCAGAGGCCCCCAAACAGTAATCAATCTTTAGCCTCCACCAACACAAACTAGGCGAGGGGGAAGGAAGGAAGTAGCAAGGAAGTGGTTGCCTTTGTTTTCTGTTGTTGTTTTTCTTCTCCTCTGCGCTACCTAAGTCTGTTTGTGAATTTAGCCCATTCCCTGCGGTGGGGTTGGCCCGTCCTTCCCCTTTACTTCCCCCAACTACAGCCCCCTTCATTTGGCCTCCAGAGCTCCGTGGGGATCAGTAGGTGGATGACAACGAATGAAACATCCTCTAGATGGGACTTAGGGAGTAGGGCCTGTTTGGCAAGACACCAAGCTTGGCCTTCTCGGAGGCTCTGGAAAGGGAGATAAAGGGTGCTTTTTGCAGTGAAATGTTTGCGGACTTTGTATCAAATTCATGTTGCAGACAGCTCTGTGGAGCGGCTGGACACAAAGCAGAACCGAGTCCTGCTCACTGCCAAGTCCCAGCTCCTGCCGTGGAGCAGAGCAATTGTGCAGCCCCAGCTTTCCACGGTCTCCGGAGGAAAAGGAAGCTGCAGGAGGTCTGGGATGGGCGCCTGTTACCCGCCCATGGTGGTCCCACAGGCGGCGTGACGAAGGTCCACGGTGTGGCTAAGACAACCTGTGGCATCCCCCTCTGCATTAGCCCACCCGCTGGGTGACAGGCCAGTCCATGCAGTTTGGGGCCCTCCAGTTTTCAGTCTGCAGCGACTTGTAAACAAATTGTTCTGGTTTCTGAGGTTTAGCTGATAGCGGCCGGCTGGTACCCTGGGGTGCTGGCACCCGTGTGGTGCAAGGGTAGATTCCTCTCAAAGTCAAGCCTGTAGGAAGCTCTGAGGTGGAAAATAGGTCATTGAAAGACCCATACGGATTCCATCCCCAGATTCCAGGAGACCTTGGGAAAACCCACTCGAAGGCAGGGCTCTGGTGGCCTCTGAAGCATCTCACCCGGTGCAGCCACTGTGCCTCAGTGGCATCTCTCTCTGGCTTATTTATTCGCTCCTGGTTCTGTCTGTTATCCGATCAGGCCCAGAACCTGGCAAAACCCAAACACCACTTTCCCTCCAAATCTGCAGTTTCCTGAAATTACCAGTATTAAATGGATCCTTTTCACCTTTTCAGGTTAAGACATCGTGACCTTGTTAAACTGCAGACTTCATGGACTTTATCTGTTAGCCTTTTGCAGGAGTTAATTTTCCAGGAAGAGCTTGCTTTACCCAGCAAAGACCTGAGGACATTGAGAGGAATAAGTACCTTTTGCTAAAGAGGCTGAGAGAGAATTTTGAGAGAAAAAAAAAAGAGAGAGAGAGAGAGAGATGAGGAGGGGAGAGAATAGGGTAACAGAGAACATGGATAAAAAGAAAACGATCAAAGCAGAAGTGGGGTGAAGGTATGACACTGCTAAGGGCAAGCTGTTTACCTCTTCTAATTTTTACTGCAGTCAAACCTTAAAAACTGAATAGCCTCCCAACAGCTGGTACATTTCTCTTCCCTTCCCTTGAAGTAGTATTTGTAAGTTACTCTTTCTTGTGCTCTGAATAAAGCAAATTAAACAATGTGTCTGTAAGTCTCAAAGACCTAGAACCACTTCAGGTCCACTCTAGCCCCAATCACCTCCTTCTGTGGAGTCAGAGTCGCCAGTCACCTCCCAGGGCAAAGCTGACCCAGTGTGGGCTGCACCCTCGTCCTAATTAGTATCAACCAGCCTTTGGGAAAAGGAGGGTGAAATGGAGTGAAACCACCATCATGGAAGGCAAAACTCTCTACCTTGTTATATTTGATTCAGGGCAATGCATTTTGCCACATCTTAAAAACCTTAATATGCCACTCCCTCCAAATCCACAATAGCTCACTCCTAACTCTATCAACTGGTTTAATCCAAGTCTCAACTCTTGCTGATTTTCAACCCCTTCCACAATTCATCTCATCTCTTACCAGTCCTAAGTGCGTATCGTTTGGTCCCACCAAGACCTTGGGTCTTTTCACCAGCTGGTCCACCTACCTTAATTAAAAAAAAACTCTCTCTATCCCATTCAAACTCTTTCCTTCCTTCCTTCAAGAGCTGGCTCATGACTCCACATCTTACACACAGACGGCACCAACTATTGCAACCCACATTATCTCTCCCTTCTCCAAGGTCCAATTGTGCTATTGTCTGAACACCACAGTTAAGCATTTCCTTCATTTGGCTAACAGCAACTGAGCTCTTTTTGCAGTCAGAGCAGTAGGCTCGAGACTGGGTTAAGGTCCATCAAATATTGCTCTCGAGTGTATCTTGCCTGGCCTACTCATCATAAGGATGAGACTATCCGTATCTTCTCCATGCCTCCACACATGACACAGTGACAGGGTCAATATAAGGAATTTTTTGCAATTTTAATAACAAATCAGATACAATAATGAAATGACTTTAAAGTCTTAGACTTTGAACAAGAGTTCAAGAGTTTGAGCATAAGCATTTTCTTACGTAAATTTATTCCTGGTGCCTTCTCCCTACCATTCTGCAAAAAAAAATTTTTTTTTAATCCCTTAAGGTACATAACAGAAGGGGAAAAGCATGGGATCAAGAGAGATATATTAGAAGGGAAAAAAAGCAATTACAAGTTTGCCATATTCACTTGAACTTAGGCAGAATGTTTATGGTTTTGGCAAAGGAAAAGACTTTGAGGACAGAAAAGATGGGTTGAGAATCATTCCATATTACAGTTTGGATCACCACACTTCAGTTCCTTCTCTTGCAACAGTAACTAGACATGTTGTTTTCACCCAACCATCCATGCACAGTTTACAGCCATCCAAGAAGCACACTCCAGACCCAATGGGATTCTGGTTCCGACGTGCGCCATTTTGGAACAGTTGAGTGCATTTGAGTTTTCCTAGCAGAGCTGTCCCTTCTTGGTTCCAATAAGTTCATACATTAAGCAGACTCTGAGTAAATATAATTAGGTGTGATTTAAGATTCCTTTTTTCAAAAAGGAACCAACTCATGAAAATTTCATAAAAAGGAAATAGAAAATCAAGGGCAGGATATAAAAGTGTGACGAGTCACAGAAGCAAATGTGTTAAGTGGGAACTTCCTAAAGGGTTTTTACTGTCTCTGGTTATATATTCTACTTATCACCAAAATTGAGAGCAACGAGCTTCTGTTTTCCTTAGCAGATTTCCTGAATGAAGGAACCAAAAGAAGCAGTGTTTAGTGTGTGTCTTCTGGAAACTGCTCTGGGCACATTCACCCCTGTCCAACCCACTTCAAAGCACAGGTAATACTGGATCAATCCTGGAGGTTCTGGCAGCAACAAAAGGTGTTGACTACTCCAATGAAAGGGCTACTTAACCCAAGCGCTGTGCACATAGAAGTCTTTCTGCCCCTGCTTCTGTTTGTCCAGCACCCCTGCCAGGTCAAGTCCTTCAAACAAGCCCCTTATATCCCCAGAAAAAGGCCAGGGCAGGCCCAGGTGGGAAAGAGCCCATGTTTAGACTTCCACAATCCATCATGCCAAAGGGCAACCAAGGAAAATATTTAAAGGACATCTGAACCAGGGCAACTGGGCCAGAAGGCAAACCTCCAGGGTCTGCCAAAGGATCCGGGGGCTTTCGACACTCCAGTAGCTACTGGAAGATGAACTTGCCTTTTCTGTCTTCTCTTCTTCCGAGTCCTGTCTTGGTACCTCTGGCCCAGAAAGATCTTCTGAAAGCAGCTGTGCTGATAAAAATGGGTCCACACAGAGTTCAGAGCTTGGAGACACAGTTGAAAGGCAAATGATCCAAACATGAAAGACAAATTAGGCAGTTTTTACAGCACAGCCAACTCCCAAGGTTTCTATTTTATCTACCAGGATTAGATAAAAAAACAAACCAACAAAAAACAGAACGCATGTTCATGTTTTATTTCCAAAAGGTTAGTGGTTACCAAACTTTCAGGACATAAGGATCCCTTTTAAGTCAAATAATGTCCTCTACCTGCCCTGTGATAGTGATTGTATTTTCATTTCCTTTGATGAAGAAAACACACAATATCAAGAGGCTATTGTATATTAAATGACTCTTTCATAATAAATATGTATAATAGCACAGCCTCTACATACATTTGAAAAACTTACGTAAAAGACCTTATTCATTCATCACGCCCCTGCCCCCCAATATCTCTCTTTTTTGACTCATCGGCTTTGTAAGGATTTGACCTCACAGGCATCCCAGGTCCAGAGCTCAGAAATCCCAGAACTAGTTCGCAGGGCAAACTGAAGCTTTGGAAGGGCAATGTTATTTGGTATGTAACTTATCTCCACCTGACCACCTCCCACCCCTCTTTCTAAAAGCAGAGGCCAGAAGTCCAGCAGACATTAGAGGGGCAGGGGGAGGTGGGGTCTGCCCCAAATGCCCAGAATTCCTGGTCCCCCCG
>JAQZBX010082796.1:0-13475 GCA_029593785.1 Cabassous unicinctus | reverse complement strand
AAAAAAAAAAAAAAAAAAGAAGGTTGGAGTAGCTCTACTAATAATAGACTTTACTGCAAAATTATTTTAAGGGACAAAGACAGACACATATAATTGTAAATGGGGTAATCTTTCAAGAAGAAAGAATAATCATAAACATTTATGCACCTAACCAGGGCACCTCAAAATACATGAGGCAATCACTGGAAAACATAGTGGATAAATAGATGCCTCTACAATTATAGGGGTGGACATTGATACACAATTATTGCTATTAAACAGAACATCTCGACAGAGAACCAATAAAGAAATGAAGTCTTTGAATAACACATTAGAGGATGTGGACTTAATAGACACATACTGAACATTAAACCCAAATACAGCATGATATACATTCTTCTTGAGTGCACATGGATCATTCTCCAAGATAAATCATATGTTAAATCACAGAAAAATGCTGAATGAATTCAGAAAGTTTGATATTGTGCAAAATAACTTCTCTGATCACAATGGAATGAAACTGGAAGTCAGTAAAAGTCAGAGAACCAGATTATGCTCAAAGATATGGATGTTAAACAACACACTCTTGAACAAACAGGGGATCAAGGAGGAAATCTCAAAAAAAAATCAGTAACTAACTTGAAATGAATGAAAATGGAAACACAACATATCAAAACCTATAGGATGCAACAAAAGTTGTACTGAGAGGGAAATTCATACCCATAAATGCATATCAAAAAAGAAGAAAGTTAAAATAAGAAACCTAACTGCACATCTGGAGAAATTAGAAAAACAAAAACAAACTAGCCCCAAAGGACGTAGAAAGAAGGAAATAACAAAGATTAGAGCAGAACTAAATGAAATAGAAAATAAGAAAGCAATAGAAAAATGAACAAAACCAAAAGCTGGTTCTTTGAGAAGATCAATAAAATTGACTAACCCTTAGGTATGCTAACAAAGAAAAAAAGAGAGAAGATGCATATACACAAAATAAGAAATGAAGAAAGGGATATCACCACTGGTGACACAGAAATAAACAGTATCATGATAGGATACTTGGATAAATTATATGCCAACAAGAAGGATAATTTAAAGGAAATGGACAAATTCTTAGATGCACACTAGTAGCCTACATTGACAAAAGAAGAAATTGATGAATTCAACAAATGAATCACAAGTGAAGAGGTAGAATCACTCATCAAAAACCTTGCAACTAAGAAGAGCCTAAGACCAGACGGCTTCACCAGTGAATTCTACCAAACATTCCAAAAAAAATTAACACCAATCTTGCCTAAAGTCTTCCAAAAAATAGAATTAGAAGGAACATTGCCCAACTCATTCTATGATGCCAACACTACCCTAATACCAAAGTCAAACAATGTGCCACAAGAAAGGGAATTTACAGTCCAGTTTCGCTAATGAACCTAGATGCTAAATGCCTCATCAAAATATTTGCTAATCATATTCAAAAACCCATCAAACCAATTAAATACCATGGCCAAGAGGGTTTCATCCCTGGTATGAAAGGATGTTTCAATGCGATACACCACATAAACTGATTGAAAATAGTAAATCACATGGTCATCTCTGTAGATGCAGAAAAAGCACTTGACAAAATAAAGCACCGTTTCTTGATAAAAACACTGCAAAAGTTAGGAATAGAATGAAACTTTTTGAATATTTTAAAAGGTTTGTATTAAAAACCCACAGCTAACATCATATTCCAAGGTAAAATCATAAAATCTTTTCCTCTAATATTGGTAACAAGACAAGGATGCCCACTATCACCACGCCTATTTACTATTATGTTAGAAGTATTGCTCAAGCACGGAGGAAAGAAAAAGATATAAAAGGCATCCAAACTCAAGGCAAGAGGGTGTCAGTTTAAGTCAGTGTTCACCATCTCTCTCACAAAAGATGGCTGATTGGGGACAAGATCCTGCCTAAGTGAGCTGTTCTGGGAGCCCATGGAGAGGGAATATTTGGGGTATCAATCTGGAGTGAGCTGGACAGGGAGGTAGATTGCTCAGGATAAAACCATGAGATTTTAGCCCTGTCCCTGGAAATCACAGATGGCTAAGCCCCACCTTCAAGTCAAAGGGCCAGGGTGAGACCCAACTCCCACTGGCTACCCAGTAAGAGGGAGCATTCTCCAAGAGTGGGAAGGTTTAGGGAAAAGGGTGGAGAGGGATTTTCTTTCTGTGGATTTGATTGCCTGAACACCTTTTGAGCTTTGGGGACCACACCAGCTGGCTCAAGTGGGCACCAGGCAGAAGGGATAGGTGAATTTCCTGAGGAAGCCTGATTTAGCTCACTGCCCTGAGATAGGAAGACTTGGCTGAAAGAGGGCAGAGACAGCCAATTTAATATTCCTGTGCTGAAAACTATCAAAATTTCAAACATCCTAAGGGAGTCAGGCAGTAAGAAGTGCTTAATAAGTTTCCAAAAGCATATTTAGGGACTCCTGGGAGGAGGGAGTGGTCTAGAAGAGGGTTGAGAATCATTTCTGTGTGATAAACTCAGTCATCATGTTCACATTTAAATTTCAAAAGGGAACTCAACCTGACCAGGAGAGGGGAAGGGGGGATCTGCTCACACAGACAGATGAATCCTGCTACCCTAGGAGAGTCAGAACTGCCCAAGGTTAAATGAGTGAATATGTTTCTGAACAGCTAACTGGCTGAATTAGAAAGTGTAGCTCAGTGGAAGAGTTTCTGCCTTGAATATGTGGGGTCTCTAGTCCAATTCCAGCTCCTCTAAGAGTAGTGATTCACCGGGATATCTAAAATCCAGCTGATACTTTAGGACAGGGAAAACATAGACATTATTTTGTATTAGCTTCTTTTGGGTCCCTTAATTTTCAAAAAAAAAAAAAGTTATTTAAAAAATTAGTTTAGTCGCTAAAACCAGACTCAAAAACTGCAGAGAGAAGGCTGCAGGGTAATTGATTGATGAACACAGATAGCCTGAGAAGCCCCACAAGGGCCTAAGAAGGAATGCTGATCTTCCTTAGCTTTGTTTGACTGCTTGCTTATGTTTTAGTTTGCTTATTTTTTTTCCTGTTTTTCTTTCCTCTTTCCTCCCCTCTCCCCCTTTTTTAAGATTAGGTGCTGCTAGCTTGTTTCTTCTTCGCTGTGCTTTTTCTTCCTTGATTTCCCATTTTCTGTGTATACTGATTTTGTATACCAACGTTATCTCTTTTCCTTCCTTCATCTTTCTATCTTCTGCTTTCTGTTGTGGTTCTTACACTCCACCTTTCTTTCTTTAGTCCTCAACTTTTCTGGTTTCGATTTTTATCTTGTCTCTTGTGTTTTCTTTTTCTATTAACTTTTTTCTTTCTGTCCTTTCTTTTCTCTTTCTCTCTTCTGCATTATTCTGGCCTTCTAAATCATTTTATATATATATATTTAATTTGGTTTCTCATTTCATTGTAGATACTCCACTTTTTTACTCCTATTACTCTACACTGTTCACATGAGATAAATATTCATTTTACTAAGTCTTATAGGTCCCTCTTCTAACTTTTATTATCATTATTACTGTTATCTCTTTTCTTCCTTACATTTTTCTCTTTCTCTGGCCCTATTTTTTCCCTTAAATGGAACATACAAAAAAAGCAAGGAAATAGAACAAGAAGAACAAAGTGTCAAAGAGAAAACTTAATACACCAACAAAACCAACAGCTAAATAAAATTCTAGAATAGAGAAAGAAGCTAATGAGCAGAATAAACCCATCAAGATAAAAAGATGACCAGAGGGGGAAAAAATTAACACCATGCTAAGAAAAAGGAAGACATGGAACAATCCAATGAACAAACTAAAAACCAGGAAGAGATGAAGAACATTGAATAACTAATCTAAGCTTTCCAAACAATATAAGGAACCAAATTGCTGAAGTGAATGAAGAGATTGAGGATAAGAAGAAGACACTGGGACAACATACTGAAAAAAAGTGTACATATACCTAAAAAAGATAACAGATATGTTGGGGATGAATGGCACAATCCAAGAAATGAAAAAGGTAGATGAAAGAATTAGTGATGGGGTAGACAGTACATCTGAAATGAAACAGATAGCAGAACAGATGGATAAAAAGATAGAATAAACCCAGCAGGGACTCAGGGATTTAAAAGACAACGCAAAATGCAGAAATATATGCATTATAGGCATCAAAGAGGGAGAAGAGAAGGGAAAGGGAAAAGAAGAGTGTTGGAGGAAATAATGGCTGAACACTTCCAAATCCTAATAAAGGAGACGGATGTACATGTCCAGGAAGCAAGTGCACCACAAACAAAATAAATCTCTACAGGCCTACTCCAAGGCATATACTTGTCAAAATGTTGTATCCTCAAGACAAAGAGAAAATACTCAAGGCAGTGAGAGAAAAGAGAACCATCACATTCAAGGGAAGCTAAAAAAGATTAAGTGCTTATTTCTCACCTGAAACCATGGAGGCAGGAAGACTGTGGTATGACATAGTCAAGGTACTAAAAGAAAAAAGGAAACTTCCAGCCAAGAATTCTCTATTCAGCAAATCTGACATTCAAAAAGGATGGAGTGTTCAAAATATTCACAAATATACAGAAATTAAGAGTATACACCAATAAGAAACCTTCCTTTCAAGAAATACAAAAGGAAGTTCTGTATGTTGAAAGGAAAAACAGGAAAGAAAAGTTGGAGGAGAATGTAAGAACAACTAAAAAGACAAAAATAGAAATAAAAACAATATATGACATATATAAACCCAAAGAAAATATGGCTGATATAAGTATTTCCTTGAGAGTAATAACACTAAATGTGAATGGATTAAACTCCCCTGTCAAGAGACACATCATGGCCAAATGGTAAGTAAATGTGACCCATTTATATGCTGTCTACAAAAAAAAACAACATAGACCCAGGGATTCTAAGAGGCTCAAAGTGAATTGCTGGAAAACAATTTTACAAGCAAATCATAACCAAAAAATGGTGGGGGTAGCTATACAAATATTGGAAAAAATAGACTTTAAATGCAAATCTATTGTAAGAGACAAATGTGGACAGTATATATTAGAAAAAGAGGTATTCTTCAAGAAGAAAGAACAATCATAAACATTTATTCATTTAATCAGGGCACCACAAAATACATGAGGCAAATGCTGAAAAAATAAGTGGAGAAATAGACGCCTCTACAATTAGAGTGTGGGAATTTAAACAGCATTATCATCATTACACAGAACATTGTGACAGAGAATTCATAAAGAAACAAAGACTCTGAATAATACATTAGAGGATCTGAAACTAATAAATATTTACAAAACACTACACTCACATACAGTGGGATATACATTCTTCTCGAGTGCACATGGATCTTACTCCAAGATAGACCACATACTAGGCCACAGAAAAAAATCTCAATGAATTCAGAAAGACTGAGCTTACACAGTGAAATTTCTATGACTACAATAGAATGAAATTAGAAATCAGTAAGGGCCATAAAATCAGATTAGGCACAAAGATAAGGAAGTTAAAAAACACACTCTTAGACAAACAGCGGGTCAAGGAGGAAATCTCAAAAGAAATCAGTAACTACGTTGAAATGAAATGTAACCTATGTTACACAGCAAAAGTTGTACTGAGAGTGAAATTCATAGCCATAAAGGCATATGTCAAAAAAGAAGAAAGAGTTAAATTGAAGAATGTACGGAACAACTGGAGGAATTGGCAAAACAACAACAAACTAACATTAAAGAAAGTAGAAAGAGGGAAATAACAAACACTAGAGCACAACTAAATGAAATAGAAAATAAGAAAGTAGTAGAAAAAAATTAACAAAATCAAAAGCTGGTTCTTTGAGAAGATCAATAAAATTGACAAACCCTTAGGCAGACTAAAAAAGAAAAAAAAAGAAAGCAGATGCAAATACACAAAATAAGAAATGAGGAAGGGGATATCACCACTGACCAAACAGAAATAAAGAGTATCATAAGAGAATAATTTGAAAAATTATATACCAGCAAGAATGATAAACGAGAGGAAATAGACAAATTCCTAGAAATTCACAAGCAGCCTACATTGAGGAAAGAAAAAAATGGATGAACTCAACAGTCCAATTACAATTAAAGATATAGACTCAGTCAACTAAAACCTCCCAATGAAGAAGAGCCCAGGACCAGACGGCTTCACAGTTGAATTCTACTAAACATTCGAGAAAAAAACTAACACCAATCCTGCTTAAGTTGTTCCAAAAAATAGAAGTAGAAGGAACATTGCCTAACTCATTCTATAATGCAAACATTACCCTAATACCAAAGCCAAATAAAGATGCAGCAAGAAAGGAAAATTATAGAGCAATTTCTCTAATGAACCTAGTTTCTAAAATCCTCAATAAAATACTTGCTAAATGCATTCAACAACATATCAAAAGAATTATACAAGTGGGTTTCATCCCGGTTATGCAAGGATGGTTCAACATAAGAAAATCAATCAATGTAATACACAACATAAACAGATTGAAAAAGAAAAACCACATGATCATTTCTATAGATATAGAAACAGCATTCGACAAAATACAGCACACTTTCCTGATAAAAACACTGCATGATAAAGGATATTATGAAAAACTCGCAGCTAACATCCTCAATGGTGAAATCCTAAAAGCTTTCCCTCTAAGATTGGGAACAAGACAATGATGCCCACTATCACCGCAACTATTTAACATTGTCTTAGAAGTACTTGCTTGAGCAATGAGGCAAGAAAAATATATAAAAGGCATCCAAATTGGAAAAGAAGTAGAAATTTCACTATTTGCAGACAGCATGATCTTATGCATAGAAAACCCTGAGAAAACTACAACAAAGATTCTCAAACATATGCATTAGTTCAGGAAAGGCACAGGAAATAAGATCAATGCTCAAAAATCAGTAGCATTTCTGTACACCAATAATGAGCAATCTGAGGAGGACATCAAGAAAAAAATACCATTGACGATAGTAACTAAAAGAATCAAATACCTAGGAATAAATTTAACTAAAGATGTAGAGGAATTATACAGAAAACTACACAACACTGCTAAAGGAAATCATAGAAAACTTAAATAAGTGGAAGAATATTCCCTGTTCATAGCTAGGAAGAATAAACATCATTAAGAAGTCTATTCCACCCAAACTAATCTACAAATTTAATGCAATCGCAATAAAAATAAACAGCATTTTTTAATGAATTGGAAAAACTAACTAAAAATTTTATTTGGAAGGGTAAGGGGCACCAAATCACCAAACACACACTGAAAAAGAAAAATGAAATTACAGATATTATACTACATGACTTTAAAATATGTTACAAAAGGTATAGTCATCATAACTGCATGGTATTGGCACAAGGATAAACACACCGACAAATGGAGCTGAACTGAGAGTTCTGATATAGATCTTCACTTATACAGTCATCTGTAATTTGATATGGCCACCAAGCCCACTCAGTTGGGAGAGAATGGCCTATTCAACAAATGGTGCTTGAAGAATTGGATATCCATATCCAAAAGAATGAGAGAGGAATACCATCTCACACCTTATACAAAAATCAACTCAAGATGGATCAAAGATCTAAATATAACAGCCAAGACCATAAAGACCTTGGAAGATAATATAAGGAAGCATCTCCAGGACCTTGTAATAGGAAATGGTTTCCTGAACTTCCCACCCAAATCATGAGCAGCAAAAGAAAAATAGATAAATGGAATGTCCTCAAAATGAAAAATTTTTGCACCTCAAAGGACTTAACAAGAATGTAAAAATGCAGCTTACCCAATGGAGAAAATATTTGGCAACCATATATCTGATAGAAGCCTATTATCCAGCATATATAAAGAAACCCTACACCTTGAAAATATAGAACCCATTTAAAAAATGGGCAAGTGTTCTAAAAAGACATTTCTCCAAGAAGTACAAATGATTAAAATGCACATGAAAAGATGCTCAATATCACTAGTTATTAGAGAATGCAAATCAAAACTACAATGAGATACCATCTTACACCCATTAGAATTGCCGTTATTGTAAAAATGGTGGACCATAAGTGTTGGAGGGGATGTGGAGGAATGGGAACATTCATCCACTGCTGGTGGGAATGTAGAATGTTCAACCCATTGTGGAGGACTCTTTGGCCGTTCCTGAAAAAACGAAATATTGAACTTCCATATGAGCCAGCAATTCTTGTGTTGGGTATATACACAGAAGAATTGAAAGCAAAGACATGAACAGATATATGCACACCAATGTTCATAGTGGCATTATTCACTATTGTGAAAAGTTGAAATCAGGTGCCCACCAACAAAGGAATGGATAAACAAAATGTTGTACATGCATACAATGGAATGTTACTCAGCTGTAAGAAGGATTAAAGCTAACACATGGGATAACATGGATAAATCTTCAGTATCTTATGTTGAGTGAAGCAAGATAGGCATTGAAAGATGAACAGTGCATGACCTACTGATATGAATTAAGGAAATTGAGCAGACTCAGAGATCTATTGTCTAGAAGATAAGTTTTCAAGACATAAAGATGAGAAGTCTGTGAGCCATCACCCATATGGACATAACCTATGGTAAGGTGAAAGAATGTTGTTACATATTGAAAGGATAGGACAGGTGGGTAGTGATATTATTGATTTTGGTGGTGCAGGATTGACAAGTGTGTCTTTTGGGAAGGGTGGGTTAGAAAGTTCATGGTACTGGGGGGAGGGTTGGTAAAGGGACCAGGTGAACCCTTGGGATTTGTGGGTATGTGGTTGAAAATACAAAGTTGGGAATGCTGTTATGGCAATATGACAAGGAAGTGTTACTGGTTTAGGGTGCTGGATGGAGGCATTTGGGACAGGGTGCCCCTGGAGTGGGCTTCTAAGGAGTGTGTTAGTGATAATTCTGTCATAATGTGTTGTAACGGTGGGTGGAGACCCACATAATGAGCAGGTAGGATTTGGATTTCCATCCTTGGGAGGACAGATTTTTTTCTGAAATACACAGGGGAAAGTCTCTCGAGAGCTAGGGCGGCTCCTAATATGGGATTACAAACCAGTGTGTCAAGACCTCAGTGTCGTTACATGTAACTATGAATCTTGTCATCCAACAAGATAAGCCTGGGGGGGGGGCGGGGAAGGAATGAAATAGATGAAACAGCGGGTATTTAGTGGTAAGTGGAAATGTTCTACATGGTCTTATAGCGATTAACACAGGACATGGTAAATATCATCAAAATTTATAAAAGTGTATGGTCTAAAACGTAACCACAGTTTAAGCCTTTGACCATGTTTAGTAGCTATGTTTCACTATTTCTTTGTCAGTTATAACAAAGTTACCATCCATATGTAAAAAGGTATTAATATGGGGAGGAGGAAAGGAGGATGGTGTTGGTTATATGGGAGTCCCTTATATTCTGTGTGTGACTTTACTGTGACCTAAAACTTCTTTGAAAACAAAACAAAATAAAAAGTGTGATACTGGGGAATAGATGGAAGAAAATGCCACTGTATATACAGGACAACAGATATTAGTGATGAAAGGCCAAATGTCAAAAAAAAATTTAAAGGTATTTTTCATTTTTTAAAATATCCCAATCTTTTAATTTTATTTTAGTTTTAATTTTTTAAAATTTTTATGTATTTTATCTCATATTTAAACTTATCATTTATTATTTTATTTTCCTCTTAATTGTATTTGGCTCTTGTAATGGCTTCATTTTCAAGGAGGTTTTAGATCACAGAAGGGTTACAGCTGGGATAAGGGAGGATCAATGGTTTAGGGTATCAGTGATGGGGGATAGATTGGAAGAAGTTAACCTAGAGATACATATAAGGTATATAAATGTGTTCCAATGTTCACAGGGCATTTTCACAGTGGGTGGAGACTCACACAATAACTGAAAGAATATTGAATTCCCATCATGGGGAGCTCTTTCACATTCTCTAGTGTAGGAGCAACAGTCCTCAAGTGCAGGAGCAAAGACTGGTGAAGGAGGATGGTCCATTGATGGGCCCTTGATACTGATGACTGAGCTTATGAGCCTTTGCTCTAAAAATTGAAACATAGCCTCCTGTTATGGGTTGCCTAAGAGTTGCCTCGTGAAAGCCTCCTTGTTGCTCAACTGTGTCCTCACTCTAAACTAAACTCAGCATATAAATGCATTACCTCGCCCCCCAGCATGGGTCATGACTGCCGGATGATCCACCCTGGCACCAGGAGATTACTATGAAGCACCAACTAGCAATGAAACTAGAAAAAGATCTTGAATAAAAGGGGTAAAATGTAAAGATAAATGAGTTTATATGGCTAAAAGGCTTCAAAGTGAGTTGGGAAGCCATCCCACATGTAAAATATATACACATCTCAGCAGGATCTCATAGACTGTCAAAGTGGATACTACCTCAAATAGTGGGGTTCTGAGGGCTCTGGAGACACCTAGGTCTTAAGGTCATGGCTGATAGCTCCAGAGTTTGGTTCCATGGCAGTGCACCTTACTTTGGAATTTGTGGTCCTGAGAATGATAGAGTTGGACTCAGTTATGGCTTCCCTGCACATAGCTCATCTGTCCCTCCAATATGAACCCATAATTGGTGCTGAAGTTGGTAGGTGTATGTCCAAGAGATTTGAATCTTTTGGCTGTCCATGTGTCAGTTTGGCCTTAAGCCTCAGCAGAGATGCAACACTTACTCTAAAGTTCATTTTACTCACCCAGGGCCACTAACAAGGAGGTGACGATTGACAACCACCAGGGAAATGAGCGAGCCTACAACTGCCAGCAAGAGAGTCCCATCCATCAGGTGTATGGGATCGAAGCCCCGTCTCAATTAGAGATGGAGTGGATATCAACATCCCAGAATCCTCAGGATTGGGGAATGACCTATGGATGAGAGTGGATTTACTGGTATTCAACAATAGACTTGTTGTGAGAATCTAGCAATGGAAGAAATTACAGCATTGATGTGGAGGCAGTGGCTACTGGTGGTTCTTGATGCAGGGGGAGGGAAAGACACATGTAATGTGGGAAATTTTTTGAGAATTGGAAATCATCATGAATGGCATTGCAAAGACAGATACATGCCATTATATGTCTTCCCATAGCCTGAAAATTGTGTGAGAGTGAGTGCAAACTACAATGTGAACTATGGTCCATGCTCCAAGTCAATGCCCCAGGATGCATTTATCAATTGCAATGAATGTGCTACACAAATGAAGAATGTTGTTTATGTGGGAGGGTATGGAAGGTGCAGGGAGAGGGGCATATGGGAATTCCTACATTTTTTGTGTAACATTTGTGAAATCTAAGTATCTTTTAAAAATAAGAGTAAATAAATAAATAATAAATAAATAAATAAATAAAATTCCTTTCCCAATGCATTGTCATTTTCTGAATACAAGTGCATTATATTCTTGGTAAAGTTTTTTCCTAAATATTTGATTCTTTATGTCATTATTGTAAATGGTATTTTTTCCCTTACCTTCTCTTCAGATTGTGCATTAGTAGTGTGTAGAAATACCAGATTTTGGTGTATTGATCTTGTATCCCAACACTCCACTGAAATAGTTTGTTTTCTTTCAAAGCTTTGTTGTAGAATTTTCAGGACTTTCTAGGTATAGAATCATATCATCTGTGAATAGTGAATGTTTTACTTCTTTTCTGATTTGGATGCCTTTTATTTTCTTGCTTGATTGCCCTAGGTAGAACCTCTAGAACTATATTGAACAAGAGTGGTGACAATGGGCATCCTTAACTTGTCCCTGAACTCAATGGAAAATTTTCAGTCTTTCAACATTGAGTAAAATGTTAGCTGTGGGTTTTTTCATATATGGCCTTTATCATGCTGAGAAAATTTATTTCAATTCCTATCTTTTGTAATATTTTCATCAAAAAATGATGCTGAATTTTGTCAAATGTCTTTTCTGCATCAATTTATAAAATCATGTACTTTTCCCTTCTTTTATTTATAAATGTTCTGTAATATGCTGATTAATTTTTTATGTGTGTTTAAGAACCTTTGTATGCCTGGTATAAAACCCACTTGATCGTGAACATTCTTTTAATGTGTTGTTGGGTTATATTAGCAAGTATTTTGTTGAGGAGTTTGAATTAGTATTACTAGGGAAATTGAACAATAATTTTCTTTTTTTAAATATCTTTTTCTGGCTTTGATATTAGGATGATATCAGCTTCATGAAATGTGTTTTGTAGCAATCATTCATGTTCAGTTTTTGGGAAGTGCCTGAGTAAGACTGATATTAAATCTCCTTTAAATGCTTTGTAGAACTGTCTGAAACCATCTAGTCCAAGGCTTTTTATCCTGGGGAGTTTCTTGATGATTGTATCAATCTCTTTACTTGTGATTGGTATTTTGAAGTCTTTTATTTCTTCCAAAGTCAGTGTACTTTGTTGATACATTCTTAGGAATTTTTCCATTTTTCCTACATTTTCCAGCTTTTTGGCACACAATTGTTCCTTTTAAGATCTTGTTTTATTTACGTGGGGTCAGTAGTAATGCCCCTGTTATCATTTTTCATTTTATTTTATTTGCACATTCTCTCTTTTTCTTTGTCAGTCTAAGGGTTTGTCTATTTTGTTAATCTTTTCAAAGAACCAAATTTTGGAAGGAGCTGGCAAGAAGGTGTCAGTTTAGGTGGGCACTCACCATCTCTCTCTCAGAGGACAGCTGATTGGGGCCAGGATCCTGCCTGAGTGGTCCTTTCTGTGAGCCCATGGAGTGAGAACATTGGGGACATCAATCTGGAGGGAGCTGGACAGTGAGGTGGATTGCTCATGATAAATTCATGAGTTTTCCCCAAGCTGGAAATCATGGACATGGATGGCTAAACACCATCCTCAGAGCAAAGGACTAGGGTGAGCCCCGACTCCCACTGGAAACCTGATGAGTGGGAGCATTCTCTGAGAGTGGGAGGGCTCTGGCAGAGGGTGGAGAGGGTTTTCCTTTCTGTGGGTTTGGCTGCCTGTACACCCTTACAGCTTTGGGGAGCACCCCAGCCTGCTTGAAGTAGCACCAGGCTGAAAGGAGAGGTGAATCTGCTGGAGAAGCCTGATTTAAATAGCTGCCTTGGCATACAGAGGCTAGGCTCAGGAGGGGGCAGAGTCAGCCAGTTTTATAGTTCTGCACTGAGGAGTATCAGAATTTCAGCTCCCCTGGGGGTGTCAGGCAGTGTGAAGTGTTTGATAAGTTTCCACAAGCCTATTTAGGGTCAACTCAGCAGAAGGGGTGGTCTAGAAGAGGCCTTCTTTTGTGTCCCCTATTTCTAAAAAAAAAAAAAAAAAAAAAAGTTTACATTAAAAAAAAATTAACTTAGGTTAATCACTAAAATCTGCCTCAAAACCTGCAGAGAGAAGTCTGCAGGGTAATTGATTGATGAACATAGGGAAGCTGAGAGGCTCCACAGGGCCCAAGAAGGAATGTGTCCTTCCTTAGCTTTGTTTGACTGCTTGCTTGTGTGTTTGTTTGGTGTTTCTTTGTTTGTT
>JAQZBX010082795.1:0-13476 GCA_029593785.1 Cabassous unicinctus | reverse complement strand
TCAGGAGATGGTAAGTACTGTGAAGGCATCACATAAATAGCTGCAGGGAAAGGGTGTGTGATTTTAGAGAAGGTAGTTGAGGAAGGCTTATCTGATGAGATAACAGACATAATAGTATTCACAAATTTGTAGTTTTATTTCATACATGATTAGACCAAATTATTTGTCTTTGGAAAGGAAGGCTCACTTGAAATGAAAACCATTCATGAAGAGAAGATGGAAGCTCCCAGGTTCATAGTTTCATCTCCATCACTCGCCCTACCTTGGGGCATCATGCATGCGATGGCATATCTTACAATGGGAAAGCAGCATATGGAAGCAGAAGGCAGATTTGTAGAGTGACATCTAAGTAACTTGTTCTGTCTGGTTGCTCAGTCAATATTTTTCCCCTCAAGATATGAAGAAACCTATCAGAAGAAATCAGATTCAAGAATAGTACATTGTCATAGTTCAAACCTTTCAAATTATTAATTTAGAAACACTTAAAATCAAACATGACAAAAAGAAATGTGCTTAATCCATGGCCTCAGCATGTTTGTGCCCTCAGTGGAGTGAAAAAAATAACTCAACAAGCTCATCCTTTCCCTTTCCTCTTCCCTTCCAACCACATAATTCTTTCTCTACCTTGACACGACACATAGTCTTTTATTTTTTATTTTTTAATTTAATAAAACTCAAAGACAGGCTTTTATGCATATTCATGGATACTTGATTAATAATTGATAAGAAGTCCTGGGGCAGGTGGTTGAGAGTAAAAAACATTTAGCAGGGAGTGGAATGGAAAAAGATCTTACATAATAGCCTCAGCCCTGAGGGGAATAGAAGGAGAAAGAAAAAAGAGGAGGAGGCAGAAGTAGTGCAGAATGTCATCAGTGCAGTGTAATTTCTTTGATTTACATATTTAATTGCTTCCTGTGTTTAGCAGTTGGGCTCTAGGATTCTGACACACTTTCTGAGAAATTCAGTTGAGGGTTGGAGAAACTGTGTTGCATAGGAGGGGAAAACTGAATCTAAGCCTGATATTTGTCCTGGGAAGCTGTACAGAGGTCATTGCCATTAGTTCTTTGGTTGTAAAGGGGCACTTTCAACAGATTGACTTCCAAGACCTGGTTCTCACAGAAAAGACTTTGTTGTGATAGTAAAGGAAGGGCCTGTATCTTGGAGACCATGCATTTCATGGTTGACTAAGGATGTGTTTACCCTAATGTTTTATTAAATCATAATTCCTTGCAAATATTTATATGGCCATTTATGGTATAGAAAACACTTTCATTGAATCCTCAGAACAAGTCTCTGATGTAGCTATTATCATCTCCATTTTTCACACAAGGCAACTTAAATATAAAGAGGTTAAATGACTTCTCCAAATTCCCTGTAGGTTTTAACCACAGCCCTTCTGGGTTCTCATCGAAGGCTGTTTCTACCATTCACATAGCTCACAGTGTCATAATTCAGACCACACTGGACAGCTTCATATCTGTTTGGACACAGATAAAGATCTTGGCTTGAATTCCCAGAGATATCACATCATAGTTTGCTGGTGCTCGAGGAATGGGTCAATCTTATTGAGCCAAGAAAACTATAAAACTTGAAGGTATAACATGAATATTCATCATGAACAACAGCAGTTTTAAAACCCAAAATCAACACCTTTGGACTCCTAGAGATTGAAAAAACAACATAGGTAAGGTAGGCACCTTAATTTTCTGGATACCTTATGAAAAATAACCTGACTCTCACAACTATGTTCAGTAATCCTTTCTCATTTGCAGAAATATATTTGAGCAACTGTTACCATGGCCAAATTATTGACTAGGATGTAGATCAGGGAGATAAAAACTGACTGTGCTGCAAATACCCATGGATAAGAAGTGGCAAAAAGAATATGAATGATCTGGGAATTTGTTTTCATTATTATGCTCCTACTTCCAATCAGCACACTGTGCTTTGTGTTTTTCTAAATATGGGAGCTGGTGTTTTGCAGCTTAATTCATTTGGAGAGTGCAAGTAGGCCAGGCCAATGTTAATTTTTCATGATGCTTTTTCCATGCCTAAAGATTATCATTTATTTATGATCTGGGTAGTGAAAATCAAAGTCATATTTAAAAACAATGGCAATTCTAGCAATTTGATCTCATTTTCTGTTGTGAATAATAAACAAACAGTTGGTGCATAATGCATATTTTAACAGATATGAATCATTGCATAAATGTTAACTACTTATTTATTAATACTTAACTACTGTATATAGTACTTAATGACAAGTACTAAAACAAATGATTTTTTTTTCTTTGTCCCCTTAAAATGCTCAAACAAACAAAGGAAGTTCACCCAAATTTCCAGTGGTTACTCCTCCACTATGATACTTTCAATCACCATTTCATAATGCTTTTATTTTACTGTTTTCCCTGAGGTAATTGAATTGAATATATTTTTATTGTCTGAAGGGTGTGAATGAATGTCAGTGTAGTAAAATCCTGAGTTTTACATAATGCCTTCCCAATAAAAGTTCCATTTTTAAAGTAACTTCTTCAAGCTATAGTTTCAGATTTGCTTGATGCCCAGATATTACAGGCATCTTTCAGTGACTAAGCAACTTTGACCATTTGAAATGCTTTTAAACATATTTACTTTCATGCACTCCTCATGTAACTACTTCTTCAATAATTATTCCAACTCCTTACTGACTTCCTGTTCAATCCTAATGACTTTGAAACTTGCCCATATTTGCCATTTTAGGTGGGACTGGGGATTATTTCCCTTTTTCTGACTTATTACTGATTGCATAATGCAAATGGGGGCTTTGGTTCAAAATTGCAAATCCTATTAATCAGAAAATTCCTGCAGAAAATGAATCTTTTCTTGTTGACAGCCTGTTTCAAGAAGGATTGAGTGGCCACAAGGACCTGGTGTAGAGTTACATTTTGAAGGATACTAAGCCTTTGCAAAACATTTCTGCTACCTTCTGCTGCTGAGTGGCTTGTGTTTTGATGACAGCGTGTTCCACCATGGTGGTCCCCCTTCTTCATAATTGCCTACACAGCTCTTCTGGTTATAGCCCAACAAGCCACAATCAGTTACTAATATCTTCAGTTGATGTTTAAGCATCTGTGAGTGTCCCTTAACTTTTGTAGCATATTCTTAATGTAAGCTGCAAGTATTCATTTTAAGAAAAAAAGTTTCCTTTCTGCCCAATGATAATCTGAGCAAACTTTCCTCTTTTTGCTATAACTCTCTTTTCTTGGAAAACAATGGTTCACAGTTAACCTCTGTCTTCTTATGGTTTTGCCCTTCCCCAATTCATCTTGGCTGCTTTATGCTCCCTACTACAGATATTCCACAGATAATTCACAGAACCAAAAAATTCTATAAACCAGTGATTGCTAACCATGACCTCACAATACAATTATATTAATTGCCTTTAAAAAAGAAGATTACTAATGACTTTCCACTAAATTTCAGTGGAATTAGTATGAGGTCCAACAATCTATAACACTTACATAGCTCCTGAGGTCATTCTGAGGTATGAAAAAATTTGAAAGCCGCTGTGTTGGAGGGCTAGCTAGACTATGTTTTTATAAATAATGCCTTAGGATCCATTGAAAAATTGAGTGTTCTCTGACTTAATTCACAAGATAATTTATGTCCTGCCCCATTATTAATTTATCTATAGAGCTTTTTCATTTTCCTTTATTTCTTTCTCTTTTTTCTTTTTGTATTTAAACAACAAACATACAAGATTTTTGGCTAACAAATGCAAACATTATCATAACCACCTGCACCATCAGACCTATTAAAAGCATTTATAATCATTGCAGAAAAAGGGAGATCTTTATGGTTTAATTTAATTTAACTAAAGAATGTGAAATATCAGAGACAAGATTAATTCATAAGTGGAATAAAATAGGCCAGTAAGAAGCTCTGGGGCTAGGAATAAGCGAGGAACAGACTGCCTCCATAACACAGGAAAGAAATCAGGAAAGATAACGAAGAGGTCAAAAGAGATGTGTGAAAATTATTGCAACACCACATCTGGTAGACTTTATCTAAAATGAACATGGAACTTCCAGCTAAGCTTTGGATAATATTTTTAGGGTATAGCATGCACCTTCAGTTGAATAATAGTTCTTCATCTTTCACTTACTCTGAAACCCTCCCTTCATTCTCTGGTGCTAGGATACAAAATGAATTTCCATGTCTACTACAGAAACTGCTAACTTACAAGGTTTAAGGAAGAATTGAATATACATCATGATAATCATCCTATAAAAAGGAACTCACCTCTCCACAACCAATACATGTTAAGCCAGACTTTCTAAAGAGAAGGCATCATCTTTTATATCTCTGAATTGGGTTGAAATTAAGGAAGGACATAGCCAGATTGAGCCTATAGAGATGGTGAAATGGAACACTTATTTAGAGGTGAGGCACATGTGGAGCTGAGCATACTAACATAGCTGAATGTGCTAGCCTCAATATAAAAAAGGCCCCTGAGTATGTAAGCTAAGTTAGCAATTTGCAGTATAATCTGTGCCTGTAGAAGTGGATGGCACTATATATAGTAATTAAGGTGTGGGCCTTATTGGCTTCTTCCTCTAACCAGCTGAATAAACAAAACTCATTACCCTTTCTATCATCTCCACAACTGTCCCATGAATCTCCCATAGTATACAAGGCAACAGGGTTCATAACAAATACTTTCTTGAAATGTCTCTCTGGGGAGAATTGAGGATGGGATTAGGCAAGAGTAGAAAGTGAAAAATGGAAAGCACTGGGGATAGTACAGGACTAGAGAAAGCAGAAGACACTCAGGATCAGTAGGCTAATACCAGTTGCCAAATATTAGTAAAATTTTCACCCACTCTGTTTTGCTACCCTCTCACTTCCTTACTTCCAATGGGCTGTCTACCACATTCCTCCAGTACTCTGTGCTCCCACCATGACATCATTTCCAGATTTGCTTTCTTTAAGAAAGTTACCATTAGATAGTGAAATCTTATTTCTTTGGCATTCTCACCCTCGTAAAATAATAGGATATGAGGTTCTTAGATTGTAAAAGCAAAATGGATAAATCTCCTTCATACATTAGTTTGGATATCCAGTATAGATCATATGTTTAAGCCAATCCTTCCATACTTTCTTAACCAAATCCCCTTTTTATTCATTTAGCAATATTTATCAAGTGTTTCTTTTCTGGGTTATTGTACTTATGGACAAAAACCAGTCTTGTGTTGTCACACATCTCATATTTTAGAAGAGAACACCTGAGGCCAGGATTACTAATACTGACACAAACAAATGATTTCTTAATGAAAATCTTTCAAATGTGAGTCCACAATGAGATTTTTCTATGAGAACAGCTGCAGACAAAGGGATGTCTAAAACATCTCAACTCCACCCAAAAGGCAGATGACTCCTGCACTTAAACAAAGTCCCCAACAGTGGGATAATGAGCCAAGTACATTTGAGCTTAGGCAACATTGATTTCTACTTGTCCTCAATAGCACGTGATTCCAACTAAGTCAGCTAACTTAAATAGCCCAATTCTATGAGACCCAGAGTACAGTTTCCCTCTGAACCCTAATCATGGTAGTGGTTAAGAATATGGGCTCTGGGGCCAACATGCTTGTGTCTGATTCCTGTCTCTACCACTTCCTGGGTGTGCAACCTTAGGCAAATTGCTTTCCTCAATCCACCTCATTTCCACATTGATAAAATTAGGATAATAGCAGTACATACCTCATTAGGATTTTGTGAGGATTAAATCACTTAATACAGATAAAGCATTTAGAAGAGTGCATGTTGAAAAGAGTCAACTTTAATATTAATACTCATGACCTGAACAAGAGTGCATATGACTTGTGAACAATGAGCATGCTTTGCATCTTCCTATTCTTCACAAATCTGGCAGTTGCTCAGATTTTTTTGAACTTAGATTCCATTTTGTAGAAACAGATGTTAATTCTTGTGTTTTCTTCTTTGGTATCTGGCATATGTTTCAAGATTTCTGATACAAATACCACCTAGGACCTTCCTTCCTGCTCTGCATCCTATGTAACAAGGCCTACCAGGAACTATGGGAGGACACAGTAAAAAGCAACCATTGCGCGGCTCATGCACACTGCTTCTCCCATTCTTTAATAATGAAGACAATAAACAATACTTCTTTGAGAACAGTCTTGACAGAGTTCTCTAAATAGTCATATATTTATTATATTTCTCAAAGAAAAATATATGAAAATGTTCTTACAGCAATGTGTGACATAAAAAGAGTGGCCTGTTATAAAAAAGAATAATGAAGTGAGATTAGCATTGGTAGAAGGGGCTAGGTTGACTGCCCTAGAGGCTGAAATTCTTTATCTGGAAAGTAAAAATAATATGTCAGCCTCAGCAGCTGCAGGAAATTTCCCAACAAATTACCTCCTCTGCAGAGAAGTACAAAAGATAAAAGAATTTTCTGAAAGTTTAAGATTCTGGTCAGATAAACACCCATATATTTCAGACTTCTAGATTTGTTGGTATGCATTAGATTTAAGAGTATTTGATTTGACAATGTCATTTTATATTTTAAAAGAAATACTTGCTATTTATTATCATCAGGGACATTAAATAGTATTTATTGGATACTCATGTTGTCAGAGCAGCGTATTAGGAATCTCAGAGGATTCTTCTCTTCCCATTCTAGGAATATAGATGCCAAAGAGAAAAGATTTATACATGTTTTGTTCTACTTATGTTGGTGAGGTAAGGGATGGTAGGGTATGTTTGTGTAAATGTGCATGTTTTATCACAGAACAGTGTGGTTTGTTTTATCTGTTTGTGGTAATAAGTAATCTACATTTTATTTCTTAACAAGGTAGGCTCAATGGAGGAGGAGGGATTGAATACTCATGTTGATGAAAAATGATAAAAGCTTAATAGGTTTGACATGTAATGAGAGGAGGCTTGAAAGAAAAAAAAATGACATAATTTATGAGAGCTCAGGGGAAAATATAAAACAAAAAATGTAGGAAGCAGGCTTAAGGTAGCAGGAGAGAAGAGACAAAGAGAGAGATCAACAAGTATTTTCTGATAACTCCAAATACAACAGTGTAAACTATAATCACTGCCCATGAAAGATTTATAAGGATACCATATATGAGATATGGTAACAAAGTAGAGCAGGATGTGATAAGTGCATAAAAACTACAATGTGCATTATTGTTGCTGTAGATGAGAGATATACAAATGAATAAACCTACAATATCAGATTAAGGGTGGAATCTCAAACTGGTTTTGACATCCAAATTTAAATGGTTTAATCCCAGAGCAGGAAAGGACAGTCAAGGTCATGCATTGTGAAATATTGGTTTTCATAATTTGACCAGGCAGTGGGAAGAGAGTAAAGCAGCATGACTATTTTTCATGTTCCATTTATGCATAATCTCATAGAAAGTGAGTGGGAGAAGAAGTATTAGAATTGTAAAGAGGATTTAATTATCTGCATTCTACAGGCCAAAGTTAAATAAAGGAGATATACATATAATGGATAATAGATGGTGCTAAAGATATAAAGGACACTTGCAATCTATGCTAGGGAGCCTCTTCAGACTGGGGGAGAAAGAAAAGAGGAAAAATTACTTATCCTGAAATTGAAGTAAATGCCTGAAAAATCAGAAGACTAAATGAACCTACATTAGTCTCAGCATGACAGACCAGGGGCGGTCTTGGATTTGAATTAGTCCACTGTACACTGAATGCAGCAGTTGAACACTCTGATATACTGGCAGTCTGCTTAATTCTATTTTGTTCCAAACCACTTTCTCATTTTGTGTTCAAATCTTCTTCCCTTTAGATTCCCCTTGACCTATTTGGAAAAATTGTTATTGGTCACTCTAAAATTTAAGACAGTAATAGTCATTAACAACTACAGTTGTAAATGACTATTACAAAAACAACTAAAAGATGGGAAATTTCTATACATAATTTATTTCATTGGTTGGAAGTCAACTCACTGAAGCGTGTAGAGTACAACTATATTATCAATACCTAGTGTTTATTCCTCATTTAGGTAAGACTACAGAGAGAGTGTGAGAAATTGTTGGGAAGAAAACTGTGGTGAAAATTTTGCAAACAGTGGGCCAGATTCATGATATGCCAAGCCTAATACTCTGATTTCAACATAATTTGTGAGCATGATCAATGGTACATGACATTTATTCTCCACCTGAAAATATTAGATCTCTACCAACCCTACCTAACTTCTAAACAACTTATTTTAGATCTAGTATCTTTATAGTCCATACATTTATTTAAGAAATTTAGATCTCTACTTTTATTTTCATGTATTGATGATATCTTTGGGATAAAGGATGTCAATGGGAAGTGTTAGAAAACTCACTGGACTATGTAGTAATCAGAATAGTTGATTTCACATCCCAACACTGCTACTTGCCACATTTTTTAGGTCCCAAAATGTCACTCTTAACTGTAAAATGAGATCATTGAAACAGGTAATATTTGAGTTTTCTGTTAGATACTAAAGGCCACAATGTCAAATTTACCATTCAATGGGTAAATGAGAACTTGTTTCCATTTATCCTAAAGTGATCATTTTAAACTTTCAATATGTGATCCCCAAGTCTAAGATACAGTAACTATTTCTATGTTCTTCCTATTTGCTATCCTTTTTAATACAAATTTCAACTGTATTGCTTCCCAGCCTTTTAGTTAGTACTCAAGAGTCTAAGTTTTACAAATAGTGCCCTAGACAAATGCTCAAGTATCAAGGTATGAAGGCCATATTGCTTGTAATACAGTGTGATTGCCAGAGTTCATTACACAGGGGTCATCTTCAGTGTCTTACACTTCTATATATGCTCCTAAGTAAAAGGACTTCTCAGAGCCATCATACCTGATGATTGGTATGCAAGTCTCACTACCTTTCCCTGATTTTGACATTTATTATTATTTCTTATCTTTTCATTTCCCTTCTCTGTTTTGTGCTTTAGTGACCCAAGTGGCACATAGCCCTACACATTTTGAAAACTACTATAGTTTGAAACTCAAAAAGGTAGAAACTATGGTTTTATGAGCTCTTCTATCAGAAACACATTGGGCTGATGTCTGTAGAGAATGATCTGCAACAGTTTTTATGCCGTTTTTCCTGAGTTATAATATTAAGTGGAACCTGAATTACTTTTCTCTATATATTAATTACTATGCACCCACCTATATTAAAACATTTTGACACTTTCTGCAGTGTGAGTTCTTCCTATAGTTTATCTCTATCTGCTTGTTATTTCCCTATGCAAAAGTCATGCTGACATCAGATTGTCATACATGTGTATGTGTATGTGTGTGTTATTGGAGAAATGCTTTTGAGGAATTAATTGATGCAAAATCAGACTGCAGAAAGAGAATTTATCTCTCCCCAGGAAGTACTTGGAGCGTACTATAGTTACTGGTAGTGTAGTTTTCCACAGCCTCATTAATGACTAGGGACAACCTTTGACAAGGTTTCTTTCTGTCGATTGCCCTTTTATGGAGAAATAGATTAAGTTCAGCAATTATATTTCTATCACTAAGTGACAGTAAACAACAGACATTGTTGTCTGTGAAAAAGATCCTCACCTACATATCAGTTTTCACTGTTAATCCCTTGAGAAAATTGCACATTGTAATATTGATACTACAGGTACAGCATCCCTAGCTACAGCTAAAACATCACTGCTATAGAATACTACTGTAGAATAGTTGGTTCTACTTCCAAATTCCCTGCACATATGACCTACTGGACCTTTAGGAAAAATGGATATAGTGAACAGGAGGAGCCACTCATTATTTGATGCATTAGCAATTGTTTTTTTCCATTACCAATGCTGTTGCATTCTTGATTTGTAACAGCTAAACTGGAATTTTATGTAATTACCTAATGATAAAGTTTTGAATTAAATGGTAAGTCACTCAAATAGTAGAGTTCAGTCATTCAAACAGATCTCTTCAGAAAATCTGGGACTCATTTCTCCTGTATTTCTTTTCAGCACATTTGTTATGCCCTCTTATTCTTCCTATTCTTTTCTTATTATATTGTATGTCCTGTAGGATATGTTCTAAGCCTGGAGACAGGGAAATCATCAGGATATGGATTGACAGTGACTATGTAGATTTTGTTTTGGTTTTCCATTCTTACAATTTTGTACTGCCTAGATTTCTTTTTTAATTTCCAGTTTGAGCTTCCACAAAACCTCTCCATAACATTCAATTTCTATCTCTAAGTTTTCCCTGGCTTTCATGTTTCAGAGACAAACTAATTTCCTTTGAAATTGGCAGAAACTTAGCTCATATTTTTCCAAAAAAATTTTGTGACATTTCAAAGTATACTAAAAAAAATGTCAGGGAGTTTGCTAGTTTCTCGTTTTATCAAGAAATTCTGTTTTATCCCAATACAGTCTTACCCCATGTAGAGAATATTTTTTAAAATAAGCTAATGAAACATGCAGCACACCCAGACAGAAATAAACCTTATTAAAATAGAATTCTGTAAGAGTCACTATTTCTCTTATTGGCTATTCAGGGTACTTGAATCTTTTTTGTAACAAGGCATTCTCTACCCACCCCGGAAGTCTATGTATGAGTTTATATGTCTGTGTACCAGGAGGGATAGATCTACCTATGTGTATGTGTATATCTTTGTTAAGTCTTAATGAAGATGACAAAAGAATTTGTTGAAAATGACTGAAACCACACTCTCCTTTAAGAATGGTATACATTTTATTTTATACACATTGAATTACTATTAAGATATAATTTCTAGATTTTATATTACATGTATGTTACCTGTGTATATGTATATGTACACACATACACACACAGTACTACATGCAAAAAGGCTATTATCAGTTCCTGCAAAAATTCACTTTCAATTGAGGCTATGGATCCTATGCCTTGTGATGGTTTGACTTCACAACTGAAAATTACTGCTAGCATTTCACTTCCTTAAGACAAAATTTGATTGTATGTTCAATAAGCTTCTCAGTCAAAAAATGGCTTTAAGGGAAGTGAAAAATGAAAACAAAACAACAACAACAACAAAAAAAAACACAGCCAACTGAGTGTAATCTCTCTCTCCAATTTGGACAGGCAATTTGTAGCAGTTATTCCTAACTAGACTAGAAAATCTGTGGCACCTTCCAATTTTTCTTGCCTACACTGTCCATGTTTCACGTTTCAAACTGTGTCAACAGAGCCCGCACTTCAGGGGTTAGCTGCTTGGTAGCCTTAGCTGCCTCTGTGATAGCCTTGTGATACAGGCCCTTTCCTCTTCTTATTAAAGCGTGACTGGAAGTTTTCTAAAAACGGGGAGGGTTGCAAAAGAGCAAGGAAAGATGTTATTGGAGACCCAAACCACGAAATACGGGCCTCCTGTCGGACTAAAAGGCCATTATCTTTCCAGCTCACAGTTATGGTAAGAATACCGGCTGGCCCCCAAGGGAAGCCGTAAATCTTGGTCCAAACAATGTCCCCTACACATATGGTCCTGACATCTGTTGTGACGCATTTAGAGACCTTTTTGGAAAAGACTTTCATTTTCAAGGAATTACTGAGCTTTTTCTCTTCCTTTGAAGAGCAGGAAATAGAGGAGGTGGAAGGTGCATGCATACTGCCTGGAGGAAAATCAAAGCTTTCAGAAGAACTACACTCAGAGTTGAGTGATTTCAAATCATCTGTGCTATCAATGCTACAAACTGATGCACTGGAAGAGTTTTTTTGTATAAAAACAAAAAAGCTGTAAATAAAATTGACTAAATCCTAAAAAAAAAAAAAGATATAATTTCTAGTTACTTTCAACTAAAGAACCAATGATAACCCTTACTTTTGGCTAACAATAGAGTTTTAGTCTGTGTCTCTGAGTTACTCTTTCTCAGTTATTTTTCTGTAGACGTGCCCAGATGGTTACTGTATATTCTACATAAATTAGCTAATATGGATGTATGTGTGTATGTATATATTACATGCTTATTCTTTACTTATTAAGGAACTTGTGGAAATTTGCTCTTAGTTATTTTCTTAAACAGCAATTAAATTAAGCTACTTATTATTCATATAATCCATGAAACTCATTGATTGCCCCTTCTTCTCCCTCCACACCTTGCCCAAATACTATCTCTCAATGGGAAAAAGATTCTCCCAACTTTGGTGGATTTCTATACTGAAAATATTTGTAATGGTTTCCCTTTATATTTTTAAGTCATTATTTATAGAAAGAAAAGAAAAAAGATAAAATGTCATTTGATCTAAGGCATTTCCTGGTCAAGTTAAACAAAATATAATTCAGACAATCTTGCTGCATCTGGTACTTAATGCAGAGCCTCATCTGTGGGTTTATGACCCTCTAGGGAAGAGTAGAGATCAATGGAACTCTAAATGTGCAAGTGATTCTTTCCTAACACATTATTTTTAATAGTTATTATATCTTTTTATGTTCTGTTTTTTTTTTCTTTTTTCTTTTGCAATAGATGTTGAAATTTCAGCAAGTCACATAAAAACCCAATGATTTAAAGAAATCCTGAATGATGTACTACATTGTCTACCAAGCTTTAAGCCAGTGTATGAGATCCCGGACATTCTGCTAGTTAAGAAATTATTAAACTGATGACTGATAGTAAGCCACCTCAGTGACAACAAATGCCCATTCTTGTCTGGAACTCTTATGAGAATAAAAGGAGGGGAAGAATGGGGTAGAAAAGAGATCAATTGTTGCCATGGGAACAGAAACACTTTACTGCTTGAAATGACTTTTCTTCCATTCATTTGGATACAGAAGTATGCTCTAGAAAGTCACCTTTGAATAAATTAAGATAAAAAATTCCAGCCTTAATTTTCCTTAATATTTTCTCTCATATTCTCTTCTTCCATCCTCTTCCTTCTCCTCCATCTCCTAATCTTTCCCTTCTTTGTCCTCCTCTTCTTGCCCATTTTCCCTAACCTCTTCTCTTTTTCTATTTCCCTTTCTAATGTGCCAGTAAACTCTTCTTTTATAATTTTATGAGAATGAGATTTATCACAAATAGCAGAGTGATTTCTTGACAGAAATTAACAGCTAGATATCTCCTGTGGCACCCTACTTTTTAAGAAAAATAATGAATTCTACATTAGCCCTGAATACTCTTCATGGAACTTCTTCAGACCAGGCAACTGAAAAAAAGATTTCTAAAGAAATATAATATGCTGACCTCATTTTTATGGACAGTAGCCCATGAGGCACCTCTTAAGGTGTTATTTACTACCTTTGTAACATTATTAATTAGGAGTTTGGGGAAGGAAATTGGGCCTTTCTAAAGGAGATGCTAATCATTGAGGAGCGCTTGGCTTGGGCTATCAGTGGTTCTTCACTCAGACTGCACATTAGAATTGCGTAGGGAGCTTTTTATAATACCAATGATTGAGCCTCACCCCTGACCAATTAACTCAGAATATATGAGGATAGTCTCTCAC